>JAHWXV010691612.1:0-14187 GCA_024586415.1 Phrixothrix hirtus | reverse complement strand
CATTTTCTCAATTTTTAATATACCGAGTGGCATGAAATTAAGAACGCACCATTAGAATAAGAACTTTCTTTCAGTCTTGAATCCCGTTACTGCAGTACCGGGTCTGTTTTCCGTTTATTAGGTAAGGTCAATTATATCAGGACATATACAGGGTGTTCCTCAAAATTACTTGCCTGCAGTGGTCTAGAAAACAGTGGCGCCCAAATGTACCGATTTAGACCTATTTTCCCGACAGTGTTTAGCTTCGCAGTATAGGAGAAACACTAGTGTTTCTGCCACATGCGTTATTGCGATTTCGTCTTGTGACATTTGTTTTAAATCTCGTAGCTGGAAGTGCCACATTATTTCTGTTATTTTTGGATATTTTCCTAATATTTAGATTCCCGCAATTTTCATGAAATCGGTTCTAAGTATTTTATTGGTTTTAGAAGTTACATCCGTAGGCTTCAGTCCGATCGTTCGGTATTTGTGGTTATTATAGTTCTTCGTTAATCATCCAATATGTCTATCTATCGATAGTGTTCTTGAAGACTAAATGCTTTGTATAAATCTTGTTTATGGGTTCTAATAACACGTTTGGTCATCGAAGCCTTCTTCACGCTGTATGTGGAATAATGGTTTATGTTGTAGGTCTTCATTAAATTTGAAAAGCTACTATTATAAAATTCTTTTCTATAATCTGTTTGTAAATTATGAGGGACGCGTTGATCTGCTGCTAAAATTGAAGTCATCGCTTTGGTTACATCTTCGCCAGATTTTAATTTTAAAGGCCGTGTCCACAAATACTTCGAAAAACAATCGATTGCAACCTTTATTTTCTCTAGAAGTCTTAAAGAATTGGCCTAAATGTGACGACCATAGGTCATCGATACCTGTAACTATCGTACGTCTTCTTGGAAAGTCTCTTCTAGTAGGTTTATGCAACTCTTTCACAATATGTTGCTTGAACATTATATTACGTTATCATTAATGTTTCACCATTATTCTTAACTATGTATGTCGTAGTATGTTTTAATATATTGTTGTTGTAGTTCACTATTCAGATAATTTTCTGTAAACCGTTTGACATCATCCTCAATAGAATTTGTTATCTTAGGTAAATCTGCATTGGTTACATAATTAAGGTTGTTTGAATTAATATATTCATATATATTAGCTATATAAGTTTATTTTACAGATATGCTGACGTTTCTGTAGATGTTACTTTTAGCTTTTATATCGTTCAATAGTTTATTTGCAATTCCATCAACATACGCTTTATTAGCAACGTCTGTTGAAAGTGTTGGATCTGCAACTTCAATCAGTTTATTATTTTCCAAATTGAAGTGTCTTTTATCAGTTAGTTTCAAGCCAATGCCCGGTTCTCCTTTAATACTCTATATTTTGTAATGTTGCTGTCGATAGCATCCAACTTTTTCAATACACATCATGGTAATAAAGAGATATTTGAATAAATAACTATTTATCATTAAGAAATATTTAAGAAGTCATTATTTGTAGGCATGTAGATGTAACCGGCTTCCGCTAACTCATCTAAGATTGACTTTATCTGGTTATCATGTCCGGTATGTCCTACTATTTTTTCTGCCCACAAAAGTTATAATTCGCGAGTAATTCATGGACGTTGTTCCAATATATATATATATAATCGGTTCTCCTATTCTTGTGTACTTCTTTCAATAGTTGTCCTTCTACAATCTCGAACCCTGTTTTCGTAATAAGTTCTATTTTTGTTTCTTCTTTCTTAGTTTTTGTTGTAGCGTGAATTCAATGATCAGCTTAATAATATCCAAATACTTATAACCTTTATTAGTTTTAACTTATTCGGTTGGTTCAAAGTGATGTCGATAAACGGACATTTTAAATAAAATAATTCTGTAGTTATGTCTGTCTCCTTGAGTGATTACAGCTTCATTGGGATGTTTTATAATTAGCAGTTCGTATAGACTAGGAGTACCTTGCAATGTGTTTCCCTTTATCCTTACATCGTTACCTAGAATTTTTACTTCGTCTTTACCAAGCATCCATTTATTTGCAATTTCATTGTAGGAAATGCTTGTCATAAGTTTAAAGTATTGTCTAGATAACGCGTGATATTTATGAAAAAAAAGTATCTCTAGATGTATCAGCTATTATAGTACTCGATAATGGTGATGACAATTGCGATGTTGGAGGCGTGACAAAATCGAAATCTTCTTGCTTTTGTTCTATTCTTTTCCTGCAGCTTTTAATTTTGTAGTTGCTTGAATGTTTTTATCGATGTATGTAAGCGGTTCAATGATAGGTTTATAGGCATCTTCAATTAATTTTTCTGTAAGTATCTTGTTGTAAAATTTTATATTTACGCTTAATTGAATTTCTCGCATTTATAAGTTTACGTTTTATTCTTTTGCCTTTGTCCTACATATTCAGCAATATAATTGGTCTGTTAAAAGGTTGTAGCTAATAACTGGTCTGTTTGCAACTGGTATATTCACAACAGGTAACAGGTATTTTAACTGGTCTGTTCACAACTGGTCTATTCAAACTGCTCTGTTCAAAATACGTCTTTTCATAACTGGTCTGTTCACAACAGGTAACAGGTATTTTATGTGATCTGTTCACCACTGGTGTCTATTAGTTCGTCCTGACACCACACCCCCACACCTCTAGCATATTATATCATAAATGTTGTTTTCTCTCTTAACACATGGATTTATATGTAACTATCTCGCTTCTGGCAAGCATGTTACCAACCTCAGCGGAGAAAAGTCACTAGATTTAGTTACAAAGCAGATTGTTTGGATTTTTCAGAAATATGTCACTAGATGTAGTTATAAAATTAGATTCTAGGGCATATTCGAAGTAAGTTACAAGATATAATCATAAAAGAAAATCCTAGGGAATTTTCATATGATAACCATGTCCCTAGATTTGAAGGGATGTGTGAAATGTATCTAATCGGCGAAATCGAGTAAAATTGCAATCATAGATACAACAACGTAATTTGCAAGCTCATATAACTTTGAGTCTTTCGTAAAGGACCTCACGACTTCAATCCAGCTATTTCAGCATATCAAAGAAGCAATACGTCCCGCGGTATATCTATCTAATGTAAAGCGAAGGCGATAATTCACTATTTTTATTTACGCATAATTTAACTGACTCCATAAGAGCTTTAATAAACATTTAAATTTTTGTAAATTAATTAAAATGTTCTCCAAATAAAGCTTTTGACTGGTAGCTTACAATTACGTTTAGTTAAATGCTTTTTTACTATAAATACACTTTGCTTAATTAGCTTAATGAAATTAGATATTTCAACCTTTAGTTTAGTATACGGGTTAAATTTAATAAATTACGAATATAAGATGGCTCCTTTATACTTAATCGCCGGAGAAAGAAGAACCCACCATGTAAATTTGCTTTTACCCAAAGAAGAATATACAAATACGAATATTAACTTTGATTATTATTCCGGAGATGAGGGGGAGGAAGATACGGATGACGATGTAATGGAGATAGATACTGATGCTGAAGATGTTATTTACGAGCTAGAAAGGCAGCAGAAAGTAGCGCAAGG
This sequence comes from Phrixothrix hirtus, assembly GCA_024586415.1. Lineage (NCBI taxonomy): Eukaryota > Metazoa > Arthropoda > Insecta > Coleoptera > Phengodidae > Phrixothrix > Phrixothrix hirtus. The sequence continues at coordinate 10,625 of JAHWXV010691612.1, read as the reverse complement.
GTTTTATTATGTATGGATTAAGGATCTATCCAGACTCGTGAGTAAGCAGTTAACAAAACACAAAGGGAAGGTATTTATTTGGAAGCGATTTCTTTGGTATTTTCAGAGCTAATTTAGGCTAGAAGATCATATTCCAGATTACAGTAGTTTAAAATCCACAGCGAACGTAATTATACTCAAGGAGAAGGAGTTAATTCAGTTTACGAACGTTAACATAAACAATTCGCGCCATTTAAAATTTATGCCGATTTCCAAAGTTTGCTTAAAAAAATCAAAAATAATACTACTAAAAGATCACTATCAAAAATACAGGAACATCCAATTTGTAGTGCCGCATACTATTTACATTGTAGATTTGACGAAAGCTTGTGTAGCTATAAACAATGTTGGGCTGAGGGTGCTTTCGAGTATTTTGCCGATGAACTAAATTCCATTTTCATTAATCTAGCTAAATATTTCAATGGACAAGTAAACGTACTTGAAGATTTACCTCCGACACAGAAATTAGAATTTGATGATGCTACGATTTGTCACATTTGTGAAAAGCTATTTGCGTCCACATGTATATAGGTGTGGAAATATTGGCATTTGAATGGCGCATACAGGGGTCCTAGTGATCAGTCTTGCAATTACAATTTTAAGCTGAAACCGATAATTCCTGTAATTTTGCATAACTTAGCCGGTTATGATAGTCATTTGCTGATCAAGCAAGTGGTCAAATGCATTCCTGGCCCCGTTTCACCACTGCCTAAAAACAAAGAAAATTACATATCTTGCACTAAAACGGCGAACAATGAAACAAACATAAAATGTAGATTTTTAGACTCTTCTAGGATTCTAAACAAATCTTTGGAGAAACTTGCTTCATATTTAGCCTTCCCGTCGGACTTTGAAATTTGAGCTCGTCAATTTGTAACCAAACATACAGATTTAGAACAATTGCATGTTTTAACGTAAAAGGGAATTTTTTTCTATGAATATCTGGATGATTGGTCAAAGTTTGAAGAGATTGCTCTTCTGCCTAAAGCAGCATTTTGTAGTACGTTAAAGGAACGGGATACTACAAACAAAGAGTGCAGTTATTCTAGTGTTAGAGCATGGAATGACTTTAAGGTGCCCAATTTAGAAGCTTACGCTGATTTATATTTGCGTGAAGATGTGATGCTGTCATGTTGCGAATTTGAAGAGTTTCGTATCAAGTCGTTTGTTTCTTACGGCGCAAATCCGGCTTTTTATGTAAGCATACTTTCGTATAACTGGAATTTCGCATTAAAATACACCAAAGTGAAGATACTGCTCACATACATATACAGATCAGTTACTATTTTTCGAGCGAGACATACGAAGCAGAATATCGCAGGTAAGCAAAAAATATGCGCAAGAAAATAACATGTACATGAAGTCCGGCTATAATCTTGACGAGACGAGCAAATATTTGGCATATTTTGACGTAAATAACTTGTACGCAGCCGCGATTTCTCATCCTCTACCTACAGGCAATTTTAGTTGGCTAACTCCACAAGTAATTGAAAACTTGAACGTTTTTGAAGACATTCCCGATAATGGAAATACCAGTTGCGTATTCAAGGTGACTTAAACTACTCACGTAAACTGTTTCACGAGCACCGCCATATTTGCCCCTCAGAATTTAAGACCACCACACTCAAAGTTAACCAAAATTATGCAGACATTTTACCCCAAAAAAGATATGCTATTCATTATTCGTATCTTACAGCCAGCCTGTAGTTAACCAAAATGCATTGGGCGATTAAATTCGATCAGTAAACTTGGCTAAAGGGTTAGATAGACTTGAACACAGCGACGAAAACGACCGCCACGAATGATTTTCAGAAAACCCTTTACAAACTAATTAACAATGCGGTATTCACTAAAACAATAGAACACGCGCGTAAATATCGCATTATTAAAGTGACAAGTAGTTGGAATGAGAACCATGGCACTAAAAATTACTTATCTTTAGCTAACTTTTACAGTTGAACAAGACCTAAATAATATTCGAAAAACTTACCTACGTGCCCATTTTATATATTGCTAAGATGTATGTGTACGACCTTTACTATAATTTTATGTTAAAGCAACTTGGAATAGACAAGATTAATTTACTCGATACAGATACAGATAGTTTGATTTATGAAATTTCAGATTTGGACATTTGTGAGCGTATGAAGTAAAATTTGAAACGCTTTTATACATATTACTATCCGGAATCTAAAGTGTTTGCAATGCCGCGGGTAAACAAGAAAGTGGCAGGGCTTATAAAAGATGAACTTTGTTCCTCAATCTTTACGTAGTTTGTGGGTCTTAAATTAAAAATGTACATGATTAAGGTCGAGAATAGAAAGGACATTAAAAAGTCTAAGAGTGTAGTTCCAAGTGTCGTGCAAAATACCATTACATTTGCTGATTACTTGCGTTGCTTACAAGAAAATTAAACGTCGTTCGTCAATAGTGTACTTTTAAATCCGTATTGTATAAGATATGTACAATTAAACAAAACAAAATCGTATTTTTGGGACGCGATGATAAAAAATGCTTTCTCAATAGCAGGGTTGACACCGTGCCGAGGTGTTTCGCCACCGCTGGTGTAGATGATTATAAAAGTGACGGCGTCAAAGGTTACGAAGATGCTGTCACTAGTTTAGATAGCAATTAAAGTTAAAGTTACGAAATTTGAGATGTTTACTTAATTAGTTTAGCGCACATTCTTGAATAGGTAACTATCACCACAACTGCTAGTTTTTAGTAAAGGTAGAATTATGTTTAATCCTAGATATCACCATCTAGAACTTAGGTTGAATGATTCAATTCAATTATCGCTCGAGCGATATTTAGAGCCGACTTTATTAAACTTCCTACACCTCTACCTTTACGCACGCTGCCTTGCTATTTAATCGCGACTGTTATTTTATTAAGGAGATGCGGTTTAAATTTAGCTATTCGCTTGCCAGACTATGTTTGCTTAGCAAAAGCTAAAGTTTCACCTTACGTTTCATATCTCAGTGTTTCTTTCATAGACACCGCTTACGGAGAGAACCCTTCCTCCTCACACCCATACCGAATTTGCGTTTTATCTTCATAGTAGTCACTACAGATGCGGTCGTCAATCTTACACCTAGAGAAACGCCTTTAGATTTAACTATGTCCCAAGTCTTCCGCTACAACACCAAGTCCATCTCATAGCAATTGTTTAAATGGTACTATGTCTGTACGCAATATCATGGAGCTTACACCCCTCGACCTTGTCTCTTTAATCTAGCTTCCAACTTAGTTTTCGAACCGCAAAAATTATAACTGGGTAGATGTAATTCAACATGGATCCTGTTAACTAAACTGTTGACCACACCTCGGCCCCTATTAGCTTTTCTGCTTTTTAGCAATCTTCCCCGTGCAACGTTATAAATCATTATGACTCGGATTTAAATTAATAGCTTTATTTCTATGTCGCGGCGACGTCGATTTGAGTGGAGAAGAGTTTGATTACCTACGGGTTTTTAAACAAAACGTTCTTTATAAAATCGTTGACGAAATGGTTTTTCTAACACTCGCGATAATACATCTTCAACCAGTCTTCCTCAATCTTGAAAACGCATTCTGTCTAACGCCACCGTTTAAAAACAGCAACCATTTCTCGCTTCGCTATGCACTTAATTCCAAGTAAATTTTATTTCGCGTCTCGTCTAAGCGAACAACCTTGATTCTAACAACAACCACAACCTTCTTTCTCGCTTACAAGCATCAAATTGACATATTGATATGTATCACATAACTACTTTTCGATGCCTAAGCATACAGATCCTCTGACGCGTACTTGATTGCTTACTTAATTAGTTACTTCTCATTATACTTATAGGAATTTGTAGAAAATAACTAAAACGCGAAAGATGAAACAATAAAGATTAATCTTTAATGATTTGGCTTTAATAATTGAAGATTAATCTTTAATAATTGATGGTTGATGATAAAAGGTCAAACTTTCAAAATATACATTCGTTTGATTTTCTTTCTTCAAAGAAAGTTTACATACAGATATACACGGTGTTTGGTAATTTTAGGCAAAAAATGAAATTTCATGTACATTTTTAAAGATTGAATCGAAATGGAGGAATAATTTTTTCAACATATCTGAGTTTAAATGTTGCGAAGAAGTAACATAAATAATTACATATGTACGAACTGAAATATAAAAATTATCTTAGAGGAGAGAAATTTATTGCGTTTAAATTTAAAACGAACAATAAAGAAAAACTGAAAACAAAGAAGAATTATTCAGGTGTCAGGTTACCATGGAGAAAAATTAATAGAAGATTGTCAATTTTTCGTCGCTTTGTTATTCTATTGCGTGTGAATTGATTTTGAAATGGAATTTACAAATGAAGAATACGCCGGATATCATCTTTATTTACGGATTTTGTAATGGAAATGTTCTCGTGGCATGCGGCGAATACCAACTAAAGTATCCCAACAAATGTCAATCATCTCGGCGAGTTCTTTCGGATCCATTTCAAAGACTTTGTGAATGTGGAATGGCTACACGCCGTAGAGGAGTACCTCACCAACAGCATACAATTGAACAGCTAGAAGACATAATTGATGCTGTACTTGAGGAACCAAGTACCAGTGCTAGACGGATTTCAACACAATTGCAAATATCTCATAATTTTGTTTGGAAAACTTTACATCGGGAAATTTTACATCCATATGACAAGCAAAGCGCTAACACTTGCAACCAGGCGACGAAGTGCACCGCCGAGTTTTTTGTCAATAGTTTCTGGAATAATGTAGTTAAAATTCAGGTCTTATTCATTTTGTATTGTGGTCGGATGAATATATTTTTACCAGAGATCGCATTAACAACCGCTGGAATGATCACTTCTGGTCATTAGAAAATCCGGATGCAGTGACAGTTCGATCATTTTAACGCAGGTTTTTTGTCAATGTCTGGTGGGAATTGTTAACAGACAACTACTGCTTATTCAAGTTTTGTCCCGTTTGAATGCTAATTCGTATTTAGAATTCTTAGAACATCAAGTAGAAGATTTTCTAGACGATGTTCCTGTAGACTTGTAGTTTAAGATGTAGTACCAGCACGATGGCGTACCACCACATTATTGGTAGAAATGCCATTCGATGATAGAATCAAAATTTTAATCAAAGATGCACAGGCAGAAACGACCCAGTTCGTTGGTCTGCAAGGTCTCCAGACTTTAACCCTCTAGACTTCTATTTATGGAACGAACTGAAACGGTTAGTCTATACTGAACAAATTAAAACCTTTTAACAGCTACAAGACAGTATAAATAACGCGATGCAGCACATTGAAGCTAAAGCAAACTTTGCGGTGGTAAACAACTCAATGCTCGATCGTTGTCGAGCATGTATTCGTGAATATGGTGAAATCTTTGAACATTTACTTGGATTATTCTTTTTTGTTAGCTGTTTTTCTTTATTGTTTATTTTAAATTTAAACGCAATAAATTTGTTGCCTCTAAGATAGTTTTTTTATTTCAATTCATATTTATGCAACCATTTATGTTATTTATTCGCAGCATTTAAACTCAGATATCTTGAAAACGAAGTAGCAAATGGAAAAAATTTCTTCTTCCATTTCGATTTAATTTTAAAAATGTACACGAAACTTCATTTTTCGGCTTGAGTTACCGAACATCCTGTATACAAGTTTCAAATTCATTTTTCTCACATACAAGTACATTTTACGTTTTACATTTTTAAATGTTGTGCTTTACTAGTTTACATACATACATTTTACATACAGAAATATACCAGTTTCATACCTACATGCTGTGACGTTTCAATTCCCAATGAAAAGTACACAAAGAATATAAAGCATTTGCATTCTACTCGGTGATATCTCAGTCGTGCGGGGGTGGTTCTTAACGTGTCTTTTAGTAACTCTGGAGGCTGTCACCTCGTTTGATTCAACGGTCGGTATATTGGTGAAATAACCAATTTATGGGCGCCGTTTGTGCAAATGACGTCGTCTCAGTTGAAGGTGGTACTAAAGAGATATGTAACAATAATAATTTATTTACAGAAATGAAATGGTAATTGGTACATTGACAAAAATTAAAATTAAAGTCACGCTAGTTTGGTAACAAAATAAATATAAATTTCTGACAGCAGACAGTAAATTATTTACAATCGTTCGCGTATGTCAGTATCTGTATGACGTTTATACCACGACGAGGATTTGGAATTGCTACGGCGTTTGGACAAGCGGCGGGCGTAATGTTCCTGGACTCGGTCAAGTCTTGTGCTCCTGATGTGTTTTGAATGCAAGCATCGGCAGTATGCTTTGAGGTCTAAGCACGAGAGCATCGCTCTTAACGGCGATCGTGGACGTAGATCGTGCCGGTGGCGGTCGGAGGCGAGGCGTTAGCGTGTACTCGCCACTTTGGTTGTCACACAGTACGGCACTAAGCGTTTCTATGAAAGGTGTCGTTTGCAAACCGAAACTCAGCAACTCATCGGCAAACGACGGAATATTTCGTATGATGGATGATTTCGGTACAGTGTAGCCACGCGTCCATTATCGTTACAATTCAACGCACGACCACGATGAAGGACGCTTGCCGTCGTTCACAAATAGTTACAGAGCAACTTGCTTGTGATCGACCAAAAGGCGGTTTAGTTTTTAGTCCGGCGGTGGTAACGCCGTCTTTGCACTAGGCAATATCCCGTGTAGAGTCTTATACGAAGACTGATTTGCAGCTCGTGAGAGCGTCTTATTTATACTTAAATTTGTATTCGCGTTATTTATTCAGCGAAAATCAATTCGGACGGTGCTCTCTGTCTGTTATCTTATTAATGCGGATAACAATCACATGTGCTTTAAACAATTCGTTTGCATAACATGCCGTAATATTTCTTAATTGCTTTTAATTAGCTTTTACTAACTAATTAATATTTAGATCATCTGAGATTGTTGCTTATGTTAATTACTATTAATTATCAAAACAATGTTGACTGGTTTCGTATGGTAACTAATAATATTTCCGCCAGGTTGTGGAATCTTTGTAAATTAGCTTTTAGCATTTTTATTACAGCTTTTAATTAATCGATTTCTCTTTTTATAACTAAATTTGCACACTCGCGCATGGTATTTGACACTTTCTTAAAGTTTGTGCTGTCTTTAATTCAGTCTTAATAATTATACTTCCTGAATCACTAATATAGCGAAAACGCGTAGTATTCTCGGAATTCTATTAAATCGTATTTCGCGTTATTATGATGTTTCGCGGAAACGTTACAATATATTTTAAATCTTTACATCTTTGCGTGTAAAAATGCTATCGTTAAAGATTTTTAAACAATAATCCTCGCTGAAATATACAAATCGCAACAGAAATACCTTTTCCAACGTACAACTGCGCATTCAATGTATTCGCAAGTGTATTTCAGAAATTATCGTTCCAAAGCGTTTAAATTATTTACATTATTAGACGGGCGATCCTAAGTTGCAAGAAGCAGCAGTCGACAAATATTTTTTAATGTAACTCTCCGAAGTACTTTAAGTTCATATTTTGTAAACGGTTTCAACTCAAACAGTTTGTAGCATTCTTCGACCGTTAATTTCAGTTTCTATAATGCTAGAATTACGCCAATCTACTTGCGAATTTTTATTCTCCTTACACGCGCGTACAAAGACGTATCGTCTTCCAAGCATACCGTGCAAATCTCAACGTGAAAACTAATACAATTAGGATCGCTTTTCACTTTTTAAACTGATTACTTAACACGCGTTTTATGTAATTCTCGTGACTAAGGAGTAAATGCTACTTGTTCTCGCCCATTAGCATAATCGATTTCTCGCCGCATGCAAAACACCAAAAGCTCACTATCGGCTCCAAATAGTAAAACGCACAACGTCAAACTTCTACACATTTTTGAAGCACAACAACACCACCATCTCGCATACCACTAGATAAAACATAACGGTTCACGTAGATTAAGTGTTTTGTAGCAACATTGGTGTGTATTTCCATACTGCGCTCAATTACGTCAAATTATTCTTCTCATCGTCATAAGACTGAATAGGTGACCACGAGCGATGATTTTTGGATACTTTTCTTAGTTTAACTTCCAGACACTCAAACATATTTCATTTGCTTAACTCTTCCGCAGATAGCAACTGCGGATATTCAGTTACATTTGTATATAATCCATCGTCCATTACGTTTTGTATTTACTCTTCTCCAGATTTTTCAATTTTAATTTTGCTACTTGTAATTGGTTCGTAGCATCCATAACAGTCGATTCCTTCCTCCTCGGAAAACTCGCAACAACAATTTAACTATTGTTTAGTATAAGACGCTATTTTTACACACTTTGAATCTTTATACTGTAATATTTTTAGCGAACACTCTATTCGCAGCTTTACAAACGTGCCTTTTCGCAGTCGCTACATACGTTTCCACTAACATTTAAACGCATGCGTGTCCGCAAGCAATTATCGATTAGGAAAACATACGCGGCATAACTTAGGATTTTTATTCACGAGCGTATTAAATTTTCCATTTTGCGAATATTATATCATTACGAAAACATACACCGCCTAACTTAACATTTCTATTCAGACGCATTAAATTTTCTATTCATGTGTATTACATTTCAATAAAAACATACACCGCATAATTTAACATTTCTATTCGCATGCATATTAAGTTTCCCATTCTAACTCTTTCCATCACTTGTATTCTTATTTCTTACATTCACTCATTAACGTAATTAATCAATCAATCAAACAATTACATAGATCAATCATGTCTTACAAACATACAACCAATTACATCCTGGAATCAGTCCCAAAACCCACGTAGGATTCTATAGTTCCTAAATTGCGATTCGAGGTAATCACTAAAATATGCAAATACGCATCCATTTACATCCTAAGTACGCACATCGTAAGTACGCACAATGTACTTACAGATTCCACTTACACACATTATACCACCCCCCATAATTAACGAATTCATATTTAACTTCACCGATATTCAATATATGTAGATTGTATTGTTGCTTTCGGCAATAAAACGATATATTTAATAGAATTCATTTCTTTAAGATAGTCGCCGTTTTAGTAAGTAAGTGAAAAAGGAAGCACATGGGTGGCTTCAAAATGATATTTAATAATGTTGCTACTTTAAGTAGCGCGAGGAGACTAGACGTTTTGACCCGCACAGGAGTCTTTTTCAATAGAAATGAGGATTAGTAAGAATTTAAAAATTCTTTTATGCCAATATTAAAAATTGTAAATGTAATACTAATACTTACGCCAAAAAGGAAGATACTTGGACTAATGAAATCATAATGCAGTTAACACAAATTAATAAGTACGAAACTCGTATATTTCCATTTTATTTTATTTATAAATCTATTGTTGGGTTTGATAACATGACAATAAGAATGAGAGGTTTTTCATATTTTGATGGACCTCATAATGTAGAAAATACTCTTTGATCAGAATGAACTCAAATAAAGATCTTGAAATTTTAAACGAACCAACATGTCTGCCAAGACGAACATGAAGGAGGTTAAAATTTGTATATTGAAATTAATATGATGGAGATGCATAAGTATGCTATTATAAAGCGCATGCTTATTTCGATACACGTCTAATTCATATTGGAAGTCTAGATGTACATTAGTAATTAAGATACATAGGACTGTAAAACTGAAATAAAAATTGTACAGCATTATTTAATAATTGGAGTGTAGATTAATGAGAGGTTTCTATTTCTGTTCTAAAATTAATACTATTTTTGGTTGCTCTGATGTTGTACATCTCTAAAAATATTCTTTTGTTATATAAACGTTCTATATCGAGAATGTTTATTTTTCTGAAATCAAAGGAATGTTTCAATTCAATAGAATGTTTAGCTAAAGCTGATGAATTATTTTTATTAGAAGTAATAGTAGGTTTATAGATGCTGATTTATTTTTTATATACTGTTTTGTTTGCTCAATGTAACAGGAGTGACAGTTACAGCAAGACATTTTATAAACGACATGCGAAGACCTATCCGAAGTATGCTTGCCTTAAATTTTAGAAAATAACGGAGTAAGATTGAATGAAGATTTTTCTGCTTTTATAAATTTAATTTTTTTAAGGATGATAGCCAATTTATTTGATAATTGTGGAATAAATGTTAAGGAGATTTGAGTAAAATTATTATTGTTAATATTATTATTTTGCTTCTCTACATCTTACTTTAAATATAACTCTCAATTTTATCTACAGAAATTTGTGTTATCAATGGGTGCAGCTCTATCTCCAGCTATTGCTAACTTGGTATTATAACAATTAGAACATGAAGTTCTCCATAATCTGAATATACACATCTCGTTCTTTAAACGCTATGTTGATGACTGTATTACTGTGATTTCTAATGACAAAATTGATTTTTTAAAAAACAAATTAAATAGCATCCATAATAAATTCCATTTACTTGAGAAGCAGAACAGAACAACAAAATGAATTTTTTAGATAACGTGTGTAAAAGAACTAGTCTTATCAGAGTCACATATGGTTAACAAAACGTATGTCTCAGAATGATTTGCAAAAATGTACATTGTAACTACCAAAA
>JAHWXV010691606.1:0-10034 GCA_024586415.1 Phrixothrix hirtus | reverse complement strand
GTGTGTGTGTGTGTGTGTGCGTGTGTGTGTATGTGGTCGTCAAGATATCTTGAAAACTAAACTTTGCAGAAAAGTGAAATTTTATACGTAAGTTTATTCCTGCCTTAGCACTTCCCTGTAAGAATTTAGTTAAAATCAAAAGACCAGAAATGACACTTTATTCTTGTCATGTTTAGTTTTTTTTGCAAATTGTTTCGACAACGGCTTTAAACTTGACACGTTTCTTGCGCCTGTAATTCTATATTATAGAACTAATTGGTTTCTCTGAGAAAATTCATTGAAGTGAGTTATTGAGAAAAATTTCTATAGTTAAGCAAGGTTTTGTCTGGCGAGCAACTTAGATGGGTGACCGTTCCAATTATCGTCTTCAAAATAAAAATAAATTAATATTTTAATGATTTGTGTAGATTATTTACATACTTAATTATTTTTTATTTAAATCTATACATTAGTTTTACTTTAAATGAACTCAAAATTTAATTATAAAACTCTTAGTACGCGTGTAAAGGAAATTATAAATGGATGGATTATTTATGCTTGTAAATTAATTTTAGTTTACAATTTAGGTGTATAGGAAAGTAACTAACGTCAATAAATTTAAATTAAATTTATAATGTCTAAGAGAAAGTCGTGTGTTGTCTCACACCAGATTTTTTTTTAAAACCGTTTATACTATTGATGCAGGGTACATAATTTCAAGTATCTTGTATGCAGTTTCAAAATTTGTATAATAGTAAGTAATTTATCCAATTGTGAGATAAGATTATTTAATTTATCTATAAGCTGTTAAAATTATAAATAGTGTTAGTGACCGTTCGAGCTCTTTTTCTTTAATTTCCATATACTCAGTGTGACAATTAATTTTTTAAACTGGTACCATATCGTAGCAAGTAATGGCGACATTTGTTGAGTGGGAGTACTATTACAAAGGTCAGTCTTTTGTTTATCTAACGCACCTAAGTTTATGCCAATCACATGATAAATGACAAAGTTATGACAATTATTCCTAATCAAATTATTAAACTAAGTTGAAATTGTATCATGGAACAAAGAGCGGTTATTAAATTTAACGCAAGACTTAGTAAAAGTACATCAGAAACATTCCGGTTAATGCAGCAAGTGTTTGGCGATGCTTGTTTAAGTCAATCAAATGGTGTCGTATGGCATAAATGATTTCTGGATGTTAGAGTATTGCTAGAAGATGATTAACATGCAGGAAGGCCAATTTCAATTTAAAAACCTGAAAAGATCGGAAAAGTAAGTAGTTTTATTGTAATTGACTGCAATTCTTCACTAAAAATGATAGAAACAGTTACAAACATCAACCGAGAGACGATTCGGACCATTATTACCGAGGATGAACAAAAAGTAGCGAGGGTTAGCCATTCCAGAGACATCGTTGTAGTCGCCAAAAATGATCCAAACTTCCCGAAATCAATTGTTATGGGTGATGAAACATGGTACTTTCAATGCGATCCAAAAAGCAAGCGTCGAAGTGTGGAATGGAAGTCGAAAAATTCACCGCAAGCCAAGAAAACACGACAAAATGCCTTTAAACATCAAAATAATGCTCAACACGTTCTTTGATTGTAAAGGAATTATCCACAAAGAATTCGTTCCGCCTGGTCAAACAATTACTGGCGACTATTAACGTGCAGTTTTGAAGAGCTTCATGACCAGAGTTCGTCGAATCCGTCCCGATTATCAAGATCCAGAAAATTGGACGCTGTTGCACGATAACGCGCCATCAACTTTTGGCCAAAAATCAAATCTGTGTACACAGTCATCCGCCGTATTCGCCTGATTTGGCCTCGCGCGACTTCTCGTTATTGCTAAAATTGGAATTGAAGTTAACATGATGCTTTTTCGAAGACATTCCGACCATCCAAACAGCTTCGACATGGGAACTACAGGCAATACCGCAAAATTAGCTGAATCATGCATTTCAATCCCTTTGGGATCGCTGTAACAAGTGTATTGAAGCAAGAAGGGATTATTTTGAATAAAACTAAATTGAAATTTTGCTTATTTTGTTTCTATCGTGTTTTATTGGTTAAAAATTACTTGTCTCACTTTGTAGTGTGCTCTTTTACCTCTCGAAGTTTGCTCACAAACATGATTTCGAATTATTTTTGCAGCTTGCCTTCGTGTGTAAATTTGCTGCTCAATAATGAGAAATTGCCATTAATATGTTACTAATAGTTACAAAAACGATATGTGTACATTTCCCACATTTGGCATTGTTTCGTCACCCCCCTCCCCTTATTTTTGTTATACGTTGTCTTCTTTAAGTGATGAACTTGAAAGGGTTTTAGATAATCAACCTAAAATTAAAAATAAAACGTAAATTACGAGGTGAGTATAGATTTCAACCGTGCGTTTTATTATAGCGCAGTTTCAAAATTCAAAATAATACATATACTGCCTTGAATCATCCGGGTAATTTGTGGATTCCAATGGAGAAGAGTTTCTTTGGTTGCGTACGCAGCCAAATTTGCGCCGTTTCAATCACCTGCTCATCTGATGTAAATTTTTGCCTAACCAAGTATTTCTTAAGTGCGCCAAATAAATGATGATCGTAAGGCGATAATTCCAGAATATATGTAGCATGAAGTAATACCTTCTATCTCAATTTATTGTAAGTATTTGGAATCAAACGACGAACTTTAACCTGTAAAAGTTTTACGCCTTTACTTAGCAGTCGTCCTAGTTTGGTTCTTATAGCTTTTACTCGCAATAGCGTTCATGAACATTGGACGTTAAATGTACCAGAACACCTATGTGATTGCTTTTTCTGCCGATCGTTTTTTGGCTGGTGGAAACCCTCAGGGGCGCCATTCCATGCTAACCTGCTTATGTTCTGGAATGTAGTGTGAACCAAAGGCTTATCAACTGGAATAACACATGCCAAGAAATCGTTTTGTCAGCCACCGGCGCTAGCTTTGAAAAATTTAGGTTGCCTGCTATCTATGCTAATTTTTAGTATTTTCGCCAATTTACTCATTACTATTCGTCTGTTTGTTCGGAAAAGTTCATCAACTCGTTAGATATTCAATTCGTTTACTGAAGTACTTGAAGCACGAGGAGCTTTTCCTACACATACCCAGTTACTCTTGAACGAGATATGCCATTCAAATACCCGAATACGTGATAGCCATTCTTCCTGAAATTGTGCCTGAAATTGAGAAAAAGAATTAACAGCCACCTTCTGCATATGTGTAACAAAGTTCGGTGTTTTACCCAACGTCATGATTAATCCAGCTATTATATTTCGGGTATCGCAAGACAACGTAGGTGTTTTTATTATTACACCGAAAACTTGGCGCCGGCCCTTTACTAAGAGAGCAACAACTAAAAAGTCCAGGTCAAATCCATACTCCCCATACATCATCTATGCACTGGAAAAAGTTTCTATACGCACTTTGTTTGATCCATTAATAGGAAACAAAAGAAAGAATAATTTTTAGCAATTATTCCTAGTGAAATCATTGAATTTGTTATCTATAAACCGTATTATTTTAAACTTAAAAATTTAAATTTCCAGCAATATGCATCTGTGTCTGTGTCCGTGTCCGTGTCCGTGCTCGTGTCGTGTCCGTGCCCGTACTCGTGCCCATGGCCGTTCTTGTGTCCGTGTCATGTCTGTGTCTGTGTCTGTGCCTCTGTATATATCTGAAGGGCATATCTCGAAAACTGATAGGCGTAGATAAACAAAATGTTATATTTTAGTTTTTAGCTATCCGCGTATGGAAACATAACGTTTTAATTAAAATCGGATAACCGGAACTGCCACTTAACTCATGTCATTTTTTAGTTTTTTGCGATTTTCTCGAAAAAGAGTTTCTTACACTTATGGTGCTCTTTTACGTGAACTAATCTGTTTTTCTGACAAAATTCGTCGAAACGAGTTATCGAGAAAAATCCCCGAACTTGAGCAGCATTTTGCGTGTCTCATAATTAGGATGGACGACCGTTGCAATTATCGTTCCCAAAATAAACGTAAATAATACTTTAATCATTTGTAGAATTTATTTACATATCTATAATGCGCAAGAAAAAGTAGTGCGACATCTCACACCAGCTTTTTTAGTTATTTTAGTTATTGTTTAACTTCTTGTATTATTATTTGTTTAATTTAGAACTTATTTAACTAACTTAACTATTTGTTAATCTCAGGGCGAAACTGAGTTTAATTATCCCCTCAAATGTATATTGAAAGAATGGTCGTTTAAATAATAGCACTATAAACTAAATGTAGGGATTTTCACAACTTTTAGAGCTTTTCAAAGTACAGCAAATAGTTTTCCGCTACTAAAACCCTTACAAAACTAAAGACAAATAACATTTAGATACAATGGAAATACTCACAGGACGCGGGGCGTGAAAATGGACTAGTAACAGATGTTGGGTTAACGAAAAACAATTTTAGAACCGTTATTTTGTTTTGATATCAATAAACTCGTTACGCTTATTATATTTATTTAAATGTACAAAATGCAAGGCGTAGAACTATAATAAAATGTGTAATTGACGCCATAATCTTGATGCCAGCCTTTCTGAAAAATTATCTTTGCCGAAGAAAACCCTACTGCATTAAAGGATTCCTTATCAATTTATCAAATATTTATAAATCCCTTCTGAAAATAGCTGGGTTGGTAGTATTTTTCGTTAACGATGAAACTGAAATGTCACCAGTAAATAATTTAAATTAAATGGTTTCTTAAACATTTAACACATAAAAATTCGAAGCAATGCATTTTTATGTTTCTTTTATTGAAGTTCAAGAGTGCACGCAATAAAATATGTTGGCAGTCGTATTTGAGACATTGTCCCATACGTGCATTGTGATAAATTTTCAGTGATCGCATACCGCATGGTCTTGAAGAGTTACGGTACCTAGTTATAGCATGTATTAATGTATGTACGCAAGCGTATGCTGGCTTCAGCAGGAGGGCGCATCACGCTGATATGTCTTCAGGTCCACAACAGAACAGTGTCCTTCCCGGCAGCATCTTGATGTGCGCGAATCGTCCCGCGGAAGCAATACCACGTTGTTTCGAGTCCTGACACTTCTTATAATTTTAATTACTTTATAAGTTTCAACGGGGAATATTCTTTTATATTTGAGTGAATGTAAATGTTGGGTAAATATTTTGATCATTTTAAAATTTTTGCTTACAAACAAAAAAACTTAATTAGTACATGCAGTATCTGTTTGATAGTAAATACATACATAATGTAAGAGGTTTGCACACTAGCACATATAAAAGAATTTAATTAAAATTTTATGTCCCCAAAACTTGAACATTAAAAAGTGAAATTTTAAAGGTAATGTCTTTAAAATAAAACCCCAAATTCAATCTAATGATACTTTTTTAAGCCCATTTTTATTGGGGAAAAAAGAATTTGTAATGCTAAGTAAAGCACTAAATCTAGAATTCAGAATTTAAAAGATTTAAAAAAGGTCTCTGAAGAAATAATGAGAAAATGCAAAAACTTATAGCCTGCCACTCTGTTAGAATTCCCATATTAATGCCTAATAGCTTTTCTACCCATTAACAACTTAGCTATAAGTTATCAATTAATTATATCTGTCGATAAAGTATGGTATACGTTTCTTAATTAAATTAGTTACTGTTATAACTTATATTTCTATTTGCCACTATATCCAACTGGTTCAGAATAAGATCATAACCACTGTAAACATTTTAAAGTTATACGTAAAATTTATGCAGTAGAACATTTAATTAATTAAAAAAGATGTAGAGTTGTAAATAAAAATGGAAAAAGCTGATATATGTAGCAAAACTTCAGGAATATTATGAGTTGGTTGTTCCTAATGCTTTCATATTTCATATTAACTGTGCCGATAAGCAAATTATAAAGGCCGATTTTATTGCCTTCTTGTATACTTTCAACACTTATTTATTGTGATCATGTCGTAAAAATTACAGCAGCTTTTCCATCATATATCGTTTTCTAAATCTGTTTAAAAATGCATTTTATGTTCGCTATAGCTTATTTATGCTAATTAAATCGATAATAGAACCCTTAGCTTTAAATTTATGCAAAAACAAATACTTTTCATATATGTAACAAAAACTTTGGTATCTGACTAAATCACAATTAAATTTGAATTTTAGAGTTTTTCTACAAAACTGCTTCCGCATTATTCTCTATTTAGAACTGTAAGGTTCTGAAGCAACTACAGAAATAACAATTAAATTCTATTTTCTACAGTCGCAATGTAAAGGTATCATTTTCAGTCAGTCGAATAATAAATTTAAGAACTGGGTTAGAATGATATATTCACAAATATTTAAAAACAAATTTATAACGAAGCAAAGCGTTTGAATGAAATTTTGATCTATTACAAGAATTGATTCATCCGGCGTTTTAAATTAAGTGGAAATAAAAAACGGTTTTGAACGTAATCCCGTGACATTGGTTGCAAAAAAATCTAACAGAATATTATTTTAATCAAAAGACCTAAAATGGGTTTTGCTGACGATGAATAGAAGTTAAATTAGGTTAGAGATTAAAAGATTAAGCTGCAGCAATAAATATTGTCGTGATTGAAACAAAAATCGCGCTTCACGCTAAATCACAAAATATATAGCTCAATCAGTGAAATTAACCAATAATATTAATTGAAAACCTCACCAGCATAAGCTTTATTTTTAGCAAAGTGCTGTTTGCATTCAAATTTTATAAATGCAATTAAGCTAAGTATTTTTCTGTCGTAAATAACACAATCGACTACATGCCTTTTTAACAAAAAATTTTGTATAGAAATTCATACATTTCCTCAATATCTTTCATAAAAAGTAATATTGAAAATAGATGTCCGGGAAATTATACAATAATATTTGTAGCCCACTTTTATTAAAATTTCGTGACCCAACAATTGAATACGATAAACAGAAAATTACAAAACTATGTAAAACTTGTTATGGTAATAAAAAAACAGACATTTTCAAATTCCAGCATTTGACTTGGCTTTACTTACGCCGCAACACAAAAAATAAAATATGCACTTTAGATGTTATGCGATAAATGGCTCCGCTGTTAATTTTTGCTATATGCACAACTCCAATATATATATTTGTGCGTTTGCTAAATTAACTGTCTTCCGTTGCTTTAAAACGTATTTTGTGTATAAATGTGATTTAATTATATCTAAACGTATATCAGTTAGCATTAATATTAATACTATAATAAAGCACATGTTCCTCATACCTCTGAAGTTCGTTAAAATACGAATAAACAGCCAGTTCCAAAATTCTTAAATTAGTATCAAAACAATTAAGGTGATTAGAGAAAAGTTGTACTTATTACAGTTATTGGGTCAAAATCTTTCAATTTACTCTCCAAATAAATTTGGTTTGTTTGTAAACTGCCGAAAATATTCCGCATCATGTTTACTTTAACGCCTTAAGGCAAAGCTCTAAGGATTAGAGATTCCTCACTTTTTCAGCCAAACTAACCCATGAATTATTTAGCGCCTTGACGTATGATGTGTTTATTTTTGCAACATTCTAACATTTCCTTCATTTTTCATAATTTTTATTCAAATTGCATACTTTTTCTTGAACTAAGGAACGAATTACAAAAATTTTAGATGATGTATATCTAACTGAATGTTCAATCCATGTAATACTTCCTTAACACCGACCATTACGGTGTTGTTGCATTTATCTTGAAATTGAAATATTTAATTCTATCGGCTTGATGTTGAATGAGGAAACATCACTCTTAGAAACTGTGGTATGTTTATGAAAAAGCACACTACGTGATAAATGTAACGGGTAAATAATTTAATACCTATTAATCCTTAACGCAGGCAGCTAGGCGAACTTGATCTTTATTATTTGGGCATTTATTTTATTTATAAAATATTTGATCTGATTAAAGCTGTCGTTTTACCTACCTTTAAATTTGTTTGCTTTTTAATTATCTAGGCTAGAGTACAAAATAACAGTATGATAGATTTAGAAAGAGCCGAAAAGACCGGCCCTACATTATTAGAAATAGATTTTTAAATTACGTAAGTAATGTTTTACGTTTATTCCTTGATTTCAATACGCTATATTAAATATCTTTTCAGTCCCTAAATTGTTAGGAGGCCGCGAGGAAGGTTTACGATGGCATGTCAAAACATAACTAATCTAATATTGATCGAAACTTCTGACTGCATATTTTGTTACATTGCGAGCGCGGAAAGTGCATTACACAAGTGCTGCTCACTGTATTTTTCTACGACTGCACTTTTTTAGTAAAATGTATACCTGTTAATATAGATTTTAAAACCACACACACGTCGCAACAAATTTGACAATTCTTACGCTAAATCAAAAATGAGATTTTTGTATATAAAGGAGTCGTGCCAAAACTAAGTTTCTCCTCCACAACAATACAAACATAATCGTCGTTTAGATTCCAGCACTTATCGCATCTTCACTGTATTCTATAAAATTTCAGGGCCAGCCCTTAATCATAATTCACACTTTTGTTTATGGCGCTATCGTGATCAAATTGTTTACTCCTAAAACGACGTATCACAAGCAGGAATAAGTGACCCAAAGTCCGTCGAATATGGTAAGTATTGCCTGCAAAAGGTCGTGCGTTTGTTGTGTCGCATGCGAACGAGTGTCGCTGTGCACAATATACACTTTAGAATGTAAATTAACTGACAATGCTTCATCTTAACATGCAACAGAAAAAGGTTGCATACTTTTTTATTTCTTAAGAGTTAGTAACGATTTGCAAGAAACATAACCTTCATCGCCACGTTGCTCCTCATGTTACCTGCAACTTTCTTTTTGTACTTAGCACACAATTTGGCGTGTGCTCAATTAAAAGGTTTTGATATTTAAATTCTAATAGGTAACTGGTTAATTTAATTTTGTCCTAAAAATATATTTTCGCTTTTCTTTCTGCCATTGTCAACCTGTTCAGTTATGCTTAATATCCAAACTAGTACAAGCTGCCCCCTACCGGTAAAATACTTGACGTACGTTAGCGCGCAACACGAGCGCACGGCTTTCCAAAACACTACGCCAAAAACGGTTACGTTCTGCTAGAAACGAAAATGGTTTTCTGTCATTTGCTAATGAAGTGTTGTAATGGATATCTTCTCCGCTTAGGATTCCTTTAGCTTCATCTTATCTTCCAATACAGTTTTTTACACTTGGTTTTGATACTTGGTTTTTATGCTTGAGCATGGAACCCAATTAACATTCATTTGGTGGAACACGCTTTCAGCTGAAGTTCACCTCGGTGATGGGTTTAAACGTTGGTTTGAGTTGCCCGGTCATAGATTTCTGAGGAAAAGACGCATTCCCACCCACCAAATTTAATAGAAACTGTCCGCTTCTCACTACTCAATTGCTGTACCGAGCCTACTGTTTTAAAATCAGCAAATATGTATGTTGTTATCCGTGATAATCGGTTATGGTTGAGGTCGCTATGCGACTGAGGACAGTTCTATTGGCGCCGACTTAAGGTCCAAGATGAATCCATAGACACGCAAATTTAGTTTAAATCGAATTCTTACTGAACGATACTGATTAACTATCTTTTCAGGTCAAGAGTTTGGTGTAATTTATTATACTATTATTGTTACTTTTATATAAGGAATTCTGTAACTTTTGTAAGCATAAAACATCCTACCATAATGGATTCTAAAATAGACTGCAGACTCCTGCATTTTGACAAACATATGTCGAAAATATAGCTCCCAATGTGAATTTAGTCATAGCGAGCCCCTGAACGTACAGCATCTACATATTTATTAACCATTAAAGTCATACAAATATTACGTTTTATCATTGCTAAATTAAATTAACATTTCACATCTGTGCGATTTAGTCTAACGCACGAATTTGTTGTGATTTAGCACAATGCAGTACAGATTACCTGTAGGAGGGTAGTCTGATAAATGGCCGGTTTAAACATGAGAACAGAACTTTTTCTTCAAAATTTCAGTTTATTTCTCGACATAGTCTCCTTTTAGCTCGATACACTTAGTCCAA
>JAHWXV010691554.1:0-12933 GCA_024586415.1 Phrixothrix hirtus | reverse complement strand
TTCAAAAATTTCATAAAAATTTTCTTTCCAAAGAATTAAGAATTTTCAATAAACTGTCGGACATAATTCAAACTGCCCATGTCGAAATTTCAAAAAGATTAACATCAGCTAGTTCAATTGCGCAATATCTGTATTATATTGCATCTATACTCTATAAGCAAACTATTGTTTCTCAAAATTATCAAATATAGGTTAGTTTACTGGTTGATGACGCAATATTTTGATGATTTATAATTGCTAAAACTTGTGGATCGGTTCTAAGTATTTATAGTCATTGTATTATATATTTTTTGTAATATATATTTATAAAGTAGATTGTTAGGTTTCTATAAATATCAAAATCCACACAAAATTTATTAAAATAAGATTTCTATATGATATTATGTAACAGTCTTCATTTGACAACTTAGACAGGTTACTACAATTTTATAGTAAATAAATTTTTAAGTATATTTTTCGTAATTATTATATTCCATTATTCATGTAGGTATTGCCGTAATACAGAATGACGTCAACAACACTAAGAGATCTCGAAAATATAATAGAAGATGGGTCTGTGGATGTTATAGAATTACCACCTGAAAATGTTGATATAAAATCCGATTGTGAAGATATTGATGACAGTGTTCTTAAAGGTACTGTACGTAAAGAAGTTCCGGGTCACATTGAGCTGCATTAAACAAAGGACGCGGATTTGAAGAAATCAAGTTACAACAAAAGTAATGCCACTAAGCCTAAGAAATTGAAATCGTTCTAGAAAAAAGCCGACCCACACAAGATGTTTTTAGCAGCCCTCATGCTGATAAAATGATATAAAATATTAAATCATATTACAAAGGTAAAACTAGGGTTCAAATGTCTGAAGAACTTTTTACTGAAGAAATTTTGGAACATATAGTAACTCAAAGTAAACTCTATGCATCTTAAAACAATCACCACAATTACGATGGAACGAATAATTGTTCTAGGAAATTTATTGGTGTGCTTCTATTATCAGGATATCATTCTTTACCGCAAGAATAATTGTATTGGTGTGAGTACGAAGATATCAGCATTCAAAGTGTTCCAAACTGCATTATCAAGAATAGGTTTCTTGAGATAAAAGTTTATCGCATTTTAACAACAACTCATTATATCTTTAAAATTCGCCCTCTTTTGGATATGCTGAACTAAAGTTTTAAAAATTTTGGAACTGAGCATTGCCTAACAAATAGTACGTTATTTTGGCCACCATTTGCTCAAACAATTTATAAGAGATAAGCCCATTCGGTTTGGCTTCAAACAATGGGCTTTATGTTCGTCCTTGACTGAAAAATATGGAAATTTATGAAGGAAGGAATCAAGGGAAACCTTTTGGTACCCTGGAAAGTTCTGTAGTTTTATCAATGACTTCATATTTAGGAAACTCCGAGGAAGACGCTATGTGCTTTGATAACTTCTTTACTAGTTTTGAACTTATGTGCAAGCTAAAAGAACGAGGATTAAAAGCAACAGGAACTGTACGACACAGTAGAATGAATAATTATCCTCTAAAAGATGATTCTGCAATGAAAATGGAAAATAGGGGAGCATACGATGTGAGGTACGATAAACAAAATCGTATAATAGCTATGACATGGAATGACATAACAGCTGCGTAAAACTTTTATCGAACCGTCTAGGACTAACTCCATTTGAAAAAGTGAAACGATGGTCCAAATCTGAAAAGAAAGAAATACAAATTGATCGTCCATTCGCAATAGGACCATATAGCAAGTATATTGGTGGTGTGGACATACTGGACTGGCATGTCCA
The DNA here is from genome assembly GCA_024586415.1 of Phrixothrix hirtus. NCBI lineage: Eukaryota > Metazoa > Arthropoda > Insecta > Coleoptera > Phengodidae > Phrixothrix > Phrixothrix hirtus. The sequence continues at coordinate 11,139 of JAHWXV010691554.1, read as the reverse complement.
AAAATATGGTATAAAATTTAGAGGCAGGAAATGGTATTTCCCCATTTTTACAAATGCTGTAGATACCGTTGTATGTAATTCATACATATTATACACTATTGCAAATAAAAACCTTTCGCTTTTGGATTTTAGAAGACAAACTACTAGAGCTTACTTACAAATTAGGTCTGGTATATTAAATCCAAAACGAGCAGGTCGAAAAACAGTAGTCAAACGCAGGTTGGTAATACCAGACGTTAGATTTGATCTCATAGGACACATACTAGAACGAACTTCTGAAGACAAACAGAGAAGGTGTGGTCTGTGCAAGAATCATGTCTGCAAACAATGTCAGAGGTGCAATGTAAGACTAGATTTAAAGCATTTTTCTAAGTGGCATACAAATAAATAAACTTCTTTTTATTATTTTGTAACGTTTAAATATATTTGGGTGCAACAAACTTTTGTCCTCAAATGAGGACCACTTGAAAACCTTCCTTTTTTTTTGTGTTTAAATAAAATAATATTTTTTTTTAACTTTTTATTTCTTATTAGGAAGCTAGTTTATCAAATTTCATTAATTTATTTCAAAAAAAAATCTGGTAGTTAACGGGTTAAAGTAATTATCATATGTCGTTGTTTAGTTATTGTACTTGTTTCCGACAATTGTATTTTGTCTGCCTGTTAAACTGTTCTACATTCACAAAAACTTTTACCTACTTAATGTAAATATTTACTATACTTTTGTATCTCTATACAAGAATTTTCCACAATGAGAAATTGATTTTTGACTACTTTTAAAAGTGTACATCATTTTTTCAGTTTACTACCTTATTCGTACAAAAAAATTAGCCATGCATTTTTTTAGTGACTTCGCAGATTTGCTTTTGAATCAGAAAACAGGAATTTTCAATGTTCAACCTTTATATTTTTTGTTTACCACTTCAACTTTATTATGCAGGATCGGACTCTTGTTATTACTTTAATCAACTTTATTGCTCATGTTTATGTTATTTTATTTGAAAACATCCCATCTGGATTACTTGATGATATACTGCATTTGACAAGAAATAAATACTAGTATCACAGAATAACATCTGATTTTGATTTATTGGGTCATATGTTCATTTGAATTATATTCGTTTAAACATACTAGCCGCTTTCATAGACTTAGATGATATGATCTTGCGAAAAACTTTGCTGCTACACATAAATGAGCAATGCTATTATATTTCACTGGAATTATAAAAACCATATCTTTTTAAATTTCTTCTATCTGTTTCTTTTCGTTATTAGGAGTTTCATCAATTTTCCTTAATGCTTCTTTTACGCAAGGACTTTATCAATACTATTCAAATTAAAGCTACTCCAATTTTAGCTTAAAATAACACGTATTCGAATTTTACAGAACTAAACTGTTATTAAGGTACATACATATTTAAAGTTTTAACGTAATGCTGTTTTATAATGTAATGGTACTATATTTGTAATGTATTTGCGAAAGTCGGTTATATAAAATATGATTCTGTTTTATTTGATTCATGTGGGCTAAATCTTTAGATTCCTTTTAAAACATGACACTTCAATAAGTTTCAGTTTATATTAAAACGTCTTAGCCTTTCGAAAGAGGATTTACTTCTTAGGTCTTAACATTTCGTTATAGAATTATGAAACGGTTTTGATACACGAACTTTGTTATTTACTTTAATCAATTCTAGCGAAAACGATTATGTAGCTTATAACCCACAATATATAATTTGTTCTCAATCCCTTAAGTGTCCTGTAAGCAAATATTCAGTGCAGTTTCATGGCCTTGTTTAAATTCTGGTAACAATGTCGTTTTAGGAACCAGTTTATATTTATGAAAAACTGTGTGAAACATAATTTGTATACAGATTCATAGCTTGATGCTATAACATCAGATAAGCCCTATATAATAACATCACACAACTTTGCCATGTCCTTAACCGCGAAAAATGTAAACACACCTCTGCAATTGAAAAAAATTATTTTTTAAAGTTAATAGTAAATCGTATCTCTAACCTTTATGTATTAAATACACATATAATAAATAACGTTAATTAGAATGGCCCTAAACTCGTAAAAATTTTTCTGACAATTGTGCAAAACACCATCACGTTACTCGAAAATTTAACAAGAACTTAACAAAATTAACTTTAATCTGATGTTGTAAGGTGTCAGCATTAAATTACTGACTATGAATAAGACGCCTATAATACAGTTTATTTACGCGAAATTGACGCCTGCGTCATTAATTTTATGAGATAATTATTATACAGGGTGTCCCAGGAATAAGTGAAACAGCACAAACTGTTAGTACCTTATGACCTATAGGGCACATTTTTCTTTTAATTTTTTTAAACACGATTTTTAAATTTTGAAAATTTAAATGATACGATTTGCTTTAAATACAATCATGCCTACTAACTATAGAGAATTATGAAAGGAACGATAGCAAACACAAATTACTGTAATTTCATATGTTTATAAATACATACAATGTTTACTTAGGACGTGTTTGTAGTAATGTGACCCATAAAAGTCTTTTGGCCTTGTTTACCTTCTTTGAAATAAAATAATTTTAAGTCAGCTGTCACACTTTAATATCTAATTTTATACATATTAATACTCGCTACCAAAATTTTAAATTGTTTTATCATAAATGTCAAATATGAAATTAACGCAATTAATTCTGTTTTAAAATTTGTAACGTGTTACATGGACCAGTAACAATATTATTTCTTAAAAATTACTATTGCAAACAAAAAAAACTGTAAAATACATTGCTTAGTTATTTATATTACATTGAAAATTTTTCGCCACCTGTTACGTTCTTAACACTATCTTCTGGAATAAATATTTTTAGAAATAAACTTATGTTCTAATTCAAGATATACCGATGAGTAATGCACATCAAAGACTACATAATTGCTATCGGCACGGTGCGCATACGACGATTGGATTTCATACTATAATCATTCATATTTCGAAAACTATACGTTTTTTAAAAAAACTTTATAGATAGATAGATAGATAGATAGATAGATAGATAGATAGATAGATAGATAGATAGATAGATAAATATATTTCTTTATCATATACATGATGTTGAATTATAATATAGTAAAATAAAGTATTAAAATAAAATGTGGCTACATATGTGTGCCAGAGATATAAATAAAAGCATATAAATAAAAGCAAAGTTTGTTCCGCAGGCCATAAAGTACCCACAGTTTGCGCAGTGTCACTTATTTTTGGAGCATCCTGAACAAAACTTGATTACATTCCTTATTTACCAATAAATATTTGAGGAAACTTATTTTAATTTGTGAAAATGAAAATAAATGACAAATTTGCGTTGATCCAATAAAACAATTAGGATTAACCAGAATAGGACTACTTAAACGTATAAATGCAGAACATTTCTATAAACTTCGATGTTCTCAACTGACATTTGGTTCAGTTGTGAATTATAGATAGTGAAAACGGTGAAATACTTTGATATATGCGCATACACACTAATTTTGTTCCGTATAGAACAGTTCTGTCAATAACTTTTGACGATAGCGTTTTAAAAAGGTTACAAATACCAAACGATAGGTTCCGAATGTAAACGAACAGTGTGACTTATCGCTACCACATTTAAATACATAAGCAGCTATTAAAAATACTACGTATTAATTATATGGTGGTACAGAAAATTATGATATCGATGACGGAAGTGTCAATTGCATATGAATAAAGTTTACATAGATTATTTGAATAAAACTAATTCGACTTTATTAAATACGCAGTTTAATCGATGTCCACCCCAAATTTAATTTACATTAATTGCAATAATTTATTTACTGTTTTGCACCGACGTGACTTTAAAATGTACTTTATGAACGAAATAATTAAGTGCACTTTATGACCCAAGGGCGATAAAGTTAACTTCTATCCCCCTGTAAGTTATTTTTTGCGCTACCGTTCTGATGTATTTTCTGAACTGTTGAGATTGTCATGGTAGCTCCACAAGTACTCTTCATAACAAGCATGTTAAGATTCATAACGGTACTAGTGATTTATGAAATTCGACAAGGTTTGATATCACATTGTTGTAATTGGTATACCACAAACGATAGTTTACTGCTTTAGTACAATAGGTCTCGGTTCTTTGTGTCTCGTGAGTCTAACTTTTTCCACTCTACTATATGGCACTTACCTATCTTGTATTGTAATATACTATTATGGTCTTCGGACCGTAAAATTCTATTTAATACATAGAAAACTTGTTTATGAAATATAATTTAACACCCAGTCGTGCATAAAATCTTGTACGTGACACGAACGTAATAGGAGTTTATGGTTCTTGGCCAGTAATCTTTTCGTTGTAGGTTATAAACACTTACTTTTCACTCTTGATACAAAAATGACCATTCTTCACAATTTAAAATAAAAATTAATAACCTACTTGCTTTAAAATCTATATTCGCTCATTTTACGACGGTTATTTTTATTTTACTAAACTGAGTTTTATTCTATCACTTACATAGAATAGATTTAATCTGGCCCATGTATATTGATTTTTACTTTTTCTTACGCTGTATGAAATGTATTATAGCGAAAATTACTTTTTTGGTCAACATTTTCGATGTCCACTTTTTAGTGGAAATACATGTTTCCGTACCTCTCGGGCTCGAAAAGCACGTTTTTAGAAACTCGTCTGTGTTTATAAGTGTGTATGTGTGTATGCATATGGTCATTATATATCCAAAACTTAACATCATAGATCAGTGAAATTTTACATTTAAGTTTATTATTCCTAATACGTCCTAATATAAGAACTTTGTTAACATCGAATGACCCAAAGTACCACTTTATTTTTGCGCTTTTTAAGTTTATTGTGATTTTCTTGAAAACGGATTTAATGATTCTTTTAAACTTCCCACGATGCTCGTTTATGGAAAATATTCTGTTTCTTTGATAAAGTTCACTGAAAATAGGCAAATTTCGGAATTCAAGCATCTTTTTGCCAGTCTAGCTAAATGGATAGATAATCGTTACAATAATCTTTCTCAAAATAAATATAAATTAATATTTTAGTGATTTGTATTTCTATTTATTATAAATGGATGACCTCTTTATGCTTTTAAATTAATTTTACAGTTTACCGCGTACGTCTATAAGCAAGTAGCTAACGTCATTAACTTCAAATTAAATTTAAAACTTGCTGTCTCGCACCAGATGTTTTTAACTTGCATGATATGTAACGAAGTTAATATGGCTAGTTTCCGAAATATAAGATTGTGCTTGATAAAGGTAAACAACAGAATGTCATATCAAAGATTGACGATTTCTACTTGTGCTACGAGTTTCTGGTTGTAATGTGATGGTTTATTCTTACTTAGTAATTAATTGAAGATGTTTTTTTACCTCAAAAATTAATGTAAATGGAAGTCCAATGATGTTGTATAATTTTGAATCGCCTCTAACACCTATGCAGTGACAAGGAAGACTTCGACTGGCATTTAGTGAGGAATCTTCACGGGAGACGACAATTTATGAGCTCTACAATAAATTTAAGCATTTACTTGACTATATTAGTGACGATTTTAAAAGATAAACACCAAGAACTATTGTTACGGATGAAATGTTGTGTCAGTTCGCAAAATCACCAGATAATCGAATGACTTATAACTTTATTCTCTTAACATGGAGGACTGGTATGAGTTAGATCCTAAAAGTTTAATATAAATATCTTGACCTAAAAAAATTATGCTGTTGATCGAATCGACACAATTTAGCAAATGGCCAAAAACGACTTCGTGTAGAGTGGTGCCGAAATACACTAGATTATTACCATCGAGCTAACTGAAATGTATGGAATATCATCACAGGACATGACACGTGGATGTATAACTGTGAACCTGAAACAAAGTATCAGTCGCTCCAGTGGACATTTTCAAGTGACGAATTTCCAACTGAAGTGATGTGTAGTTATCTCGTCGAAAACAATTATAGTTTCTTTCTTCTCCAAAAGTGGTCATGTTGGAGCTATTACTTTTGAAAATAAACGTATGCTAATTGCTGTCTGATATTGTAATTTTTGTTTACATTATACAGTTAGAAAGGCATAAGAAAGCTTACTAGAAGCAAAACCGGCCTAAGCCATGATAATGCCTCTGCGCACTCAACACGTTGAACAGTTAGGTGTTTATCAGATTGTGGTATGATATTAATGACCACTGAGTATATGTTACATAAGTTTCACCCTGAGACTTCCTTTTTATTCTAAAAGTCGAAGAAATCCTGCAGGCTTTGGAGCTATCTCCCTATGACGCAACTAATGTATGTAATGAACTTGTTTCCTATATACGAAATGTAGGATGGATCAGTTGTTTATCTGATAAGGGATCCACACAAAATACTGATTCGTGATTTTCTTTTGAAACTCTGCAAACATATACCACACTCAAAAATAATTGACACGTAATTTTTTATCGACAACCGAAGCCATTTAAGGAGTAAAACTGGCTTAGAAAAATTCTGAAAACGAGGACAGTTAGAAAAAATCTTGCAATTGGCCTTTCTTTTATTTTTCAAATGCGTTTTATTGATGGAAATATCATCCCAATGGCGTATCAAATTGGGGAGGCATTAGCGTAAAATTAAGGGCAAAGTACCTAATACGTTCAACATGTAAGTTTTTGCATAATCACAAATTACAGAATACTTCAATGCACTTCTAGTAATATAGATAATCTATTTTCTAAAGTAGCTTATGTCAATTATAGATACCTATAATCATTATCCAACATAAATTTCATTTTCATTATTTACAACTAGCAAATGTGTGCTATCGCACGTGTTGTGCAGTTTTCCAAAGTTTTTACACTTTAAGACCTTATAAATTAAATTTAAATTTCTTCCATAAACATGAAACCATATAAAGAAACTGCTATATGTTATATTTTAATCTGCCCATCCATCATAGATAGTCACAAATATTACCTTAGTCGTGAAGTGCTTGCTAAATGTGCTAGTTGTTATATATTTAGCTGACCTTAAATTTTCATTCAATATCTTAAACGTGGAAATAAACAGTTTAGAAATAAATGCCAATGAAGCGTTTAACTGTGTGTTACTTAAAAAGGTGCGATCTAAAAGTTCATTTGGAAAATAGGAGAGAATAGAAGTAACCCTATAAAGTAATCATTTTAGATCAATACAGGTAACTGTAATAGTGTTTCTCAACTTTGCATCAGGCTCACATTTTACATACCAATTTCGCAAATGTAATTCATATGCTAATGACGACTTTTCGAGTAAGTATTTCCATTTCGATTCCTATGACGTATCCGGAAATCGAACTGCAAGATGTAATGGAAGCTGAAGATATTTTATTCAGTATTGCACATAATACTATACTATAATTAGATTCTACAGTTGAGCGCAATTTTGGAGAAGATAGTGATAATCTTCTTCTTGATTATGCTGATGCTGACGATGATAAAGCGAAAATTATACTTGGAAACAATGAACTATCAAAAGACCTATTACCATGTTGATATGGTGAAAAAGAAATCATTGAGAAAGAATATAAGTAAAGAGATGTTGACTTTTGAAAGGCTGTTATAACGTTACGGTTTTCATTAACTACGTCGCCAGGAAAAATTGTTTATATTGTGCTTTTCCAGACAGTAGTCGTGAGGCCAGGTTCTTTCTTTACAGGACTCTTTTGAAGAAGGACTTTGTTGGTTATATCTACCTAAATTGGTTGACAAATAATAAGGCAATAAACCTTCATAAGTCATATATTACAAATAAAAATAACTGGGTGATTAATTATAAATTAAAATTATGTACAAAATGAGAGGTTCAAAATAGTTATGTACAAAATAATAACGTAAGATTCAAAACAATTATGTAAATTTTCTCTAATACTAAAACAAGTATGTACAAAGTGAACTAAATGAAATGATCATTTAGCTTTTCTTTTGCATCAACAACAAAGGCAACTAAATTGTGAATTTTCTATCGTAAAGCTCAATCAGTGAACGTATTTAGTTACTGTTGATGGCAATCGGTTTATTTCGGCTAGTGTTAATTTTAGCAACGGACGAATTATACTATTGAATTAGCTTCAATGAAATTAATTAATTAGTACTTCTCATGAAAAGACTTTCAACCAACGGTAATTAATTTCTATAGCCCTTAAACAAATACTAGAATGCTTTTGGAAGTTGTCTAACAACGGACCCCGCATCAATGTTTCTTACATCGATACATAAACGATTTTTAATAATCGACCTAAAGGATTTTATGTGCTCCCATCACATATACCTTTTACGGTCTATATACTTCGTAACGCCAGCTTTTATGGCACGAGCAACGAAAGGCACCCTTTACGATCTCTTCATGCATTTCCATCAGATTCCTCCGCCGAGTCGTACGTTCAACTGTGGAGACAAAGTTTAGACTGGCCTCGCACAAGGTATGGCGGTGATTTTCAGGATACTTCAGTTACCTTATCGCCCAACTAACTGTTTAACTGAAAGATCGTGGCTAACCTCGGTGACGATGCCCATTGGCCAAGCAACAAGGTACGGTAGACGACAGCGGAAAGGTTAGCAAACTTTCAAGCGTAAACTAGGTTTGTGGGCTCGGTTATATATGTCAAATCAAAGGCTGATTCATTAAGCGAGTCCCACCATGAGGGTGCAGCTCGGTGTTTACCGCTTCGCGGTTGGATTCGGAGTACCCCGGCTTCGCAATTGAAGTCCCGGCTTTGCGGTCAGAATCGAAGGCCTTACGACTTCGCAGTTGGATTCGAAGTTCCCGAAGCGTTACTGCGTCGCTTTTTATATACTAATTTAGGTCACGGTATCTTTATTCCACTAGCGTACCTTATTTGCTATTTCATTCTTGCGATTTACCATAACTTCTTGTAACATGTTAAAATTTAAAATGATAACATTTTATTGGATATACAACAATTTTAAACAGGTAAAACGTATAAACTAGTTTATATAGCAGAAGTAACTAGAGGAAGATAGAACTAGGTATGGTAAATTTAAGTTTATCAGCGAATAGGCCTGGAAAATTTTCAACGAAACAATCGAAAAAGAAGTAATTTAGGCCACAGTAGTAGTAGAAATATCAGATTTTAAACCCTAAAATTCGTAGATGTTTAATTATAAAAAGAGATTTGGTATAATTTCAAGAATAATAATAAAATAAATTTATTACGAAATCAAAGCAAAACAGCTATCCGGTATACAACAAACATGCGAAACGTTCATCACAGAAGTAAAGTCTCACATGGTTGCCTACGACTTGCAAAATGTTTTTAATTCATATCAAAGTCTTTCCAATTTGGAACTCCATTCTGACGGAACGTTGTATTAAACACGTTCAAAATCAATTAATATACTATGTGCAATCATATTCTGTTATAATACAATTATACATACCAATCTACTATTTTTGCAGATGATGAGTTGCTTACACCACTGTTTCTAATGTTAAAACAATCTGCGGGTGTATTAGGCCCAAGAGTAAAGAAATCATTGTTTAAAGCAAACACTGTTTCTGTTTTCGGATCTAAAAGTAGAACAGCACCTAACTAACGAATCCCTTAAAGGTTGGTTTTAAAATGTATATTTGGCTAAAAGCATTTAAAAATTGCTCTTGCTGCTGAATTCTTGCACTGGTCAATTCCCTACCACTACAGGGTGGGGCATTAGTGCGTCGGCCTTTCATAGATCCGGTGCTATTATAGGTAGAGATTTTAAATTTTCACGTAGTGTTCACGAAGTAAATGGACACTTTCTAAAATTATTTCGGATTATGCAGGGTGTTCTAGAAAAAGGTGAAACAGTGGAGTTCAATTTTTTTAAATAGAACACCCAATATACTTTTACTGTTTGGTATGGCCTTTAACGATATTTATTTATATTATAAATTTTAGTGCTATCCAGTTAGCGGTTTTAAAGATATAAATTTTTTTGTAAAATAAACTACAAGTGTCGTCCTCTCATTAAAAAATTACCACATACAGAAATATGAAGCTTAACAAATTTTACTGTAGATAGCTGTTACTAAAAGTTTGAAGATACTTCTGTTCAAATTCGGTGGCCTTATTGCATATTGCATACAGGGTGTCCAGAATTAATTTTTAAAGATAGACAACTTCAGACACAGTTTTCTCAATTTTTTCAAATTGACCACCCTGTATATTTTTTCAGAATCTGATGCAAAATTAAATTCTCCGTTGATTGATGTTGGAGTTCCCTATACCTATCTTAAGTTATTTTCGTAATATTTCATAAAATTTAGTTACCATGCTCAAAGAATGCACTTATCTCCAAGACATGTTGTCCTAATCAAGGTGCCATAGATAATATGTATTTATTTAACTTGTAAAACATTGTTTGCTATCATTGTGAACGTGTTAGTTTGTTAATATTTATTTATAACTTTAGTGCTTTGAAGTAAAAATGAATTTTGCTTAAGATGAACTTGTGGATATGATCTTTATACTGGACAAGGCTGAACGAAATTGTTTTTTGGCGAGTAGGATATATCACCAATGTTATCCCAACAAAAGAACGCCTGACCCGAAAACTTTCACAAAGTTATTGAATCGATTCATAGAAACTGCAAATGTTGCGCATACAAAACAGATTAGAGCAAAGACGGTATCACACGAAGAAAACGAACTAAGTATTCTTTTACAAGTTGCAGAAAATCCCCACTGCAGCCAACGTGACATAAGCGTAGCAACAGGTATAGTAAGTAAAACATCTGTTGGACGAATATTTAAAAAATATAAGTATTATGCGTATCATATTCAGCTACATCAAGAACTGATGGATGATGATTTTTAAAAAAGAATAACTTTTTGTAATTGGGCTAGAGACAAAATACAGGAAGTTCGGGGTTTTTTGCAGAGTTTAATTTTCTGATGAAGGCACTTTCCATAGCAATTGTTCGGTTAGCCGCCATAATTTTCATTATTACGCAGTTGACAATCCTCATTTCCTTAGAGAAGCTTAATCATTGGATTTCTTCAGGAATAAAGGCCATAAATTCTAGTGTTATATTAAAAGACGAAAAGATATTTCAAAATTTTAATATTTTGTTTTCCTTATTTAG
>JAHWXV010691400.1:0-11969 GCA_024586415.1 Phrixothrix hirtus | reverse complement strand
AACGTGTATTTCCGCTAAAAACTGGACATCGAAAATTTGGACCGAAAACATGACTTTCTCTATACTATATTTCATATACGTAAGAGAAAGTAAAAAGTGTTTAAGTGTCTTTTTTAATCCCGTTTCTACTCACATACTTCTTCAAAAATCCGTTGGTAATGGCATAACGAATTAGTCTCACATAAGGGTATCATCCGAATCATAACCGGACTGTTGACAGATATAAGTAAGGAAGATACGTACATTGGGCAATTCCCGTTACAGCTATGATGATATAAAGTAAAAACCACCGGAAAGACATCTCAATAATCTGTAAGTCCCGTTTATTTTCTTGTATTAATTTATAGCGTCAAGGGACACATTTGATTTTAGAGGTACTAAACGTTTCTTATTTTGTCCTGGCTGCAATTAGGTTCAAATATAGTTCACGAATTGTGCAGTAAAATTTACCGTCATACTAGGTTTTCTGAGCTTTGCTACCGTTTGAATTTATGAACTCATTTTATTTTAACCCAGACATTTAGATTTAGATTACTCAATCCTTACTTTTTATAATGCATAGGTTTTTGGCGAATATCATATATTTAATTTTACATAAATTATTTTGTTATTTGCATAAATCAAAAACATACTTGAGTTTAAGTTGCGAATTATAGCTACTAATATATTATGTCAATCATCGTACGGAGGTAACGACTAGAAAGCATGTGCCCATGTTGTTCTCCGCGAGAAGTAGTTTGAGTATGTAAAAGTTACGCATCTGACCTTTGTGCCCCAACTTAGTGATTAGAATCTAGTTGACTCTGAGTTTACCTGTTGCTGTATGACTACATTTCATTTATTTTACATAAGCATATTAATGTTACGATTCATTTGATTGCATTTACTCTGAAGTTTAATTGTTATACGAGGAGGAAATCATAAGATTACCTCGCTTTTAAACTACTGCATCCATTCATTTTAGTTTATATTAAATTCAATTTAATAATACGGTTTTATAAGCAATTTCAGGTTTAATTAATTAATCCATATTCATTCATGTATCAGGTGGATTCAAAATAATTCAACTATCACTTCAAACTATTGCTTTAGGTTTACTTCTTGGACATTAATGATTACTAAGTACTATTATAACGACAATTCTAAATTATTTATACGCAGGAGCAGCCAAAAGGACTAATTCTTGTTTAGCAATTTACTGCAATGTGACAGTTACATCGACACTTTTGATACTAGTCTATTTACCATTTCTAGCTGTGCCGCTTCCTGGAGAATTCTCGTTACGCTTCAGATAAGATAATTTACCATCCTATATATAGGTATATTGGGCAGCTGGGACGGAACTGGTGGCGCTCGCAATTCTCGATTTTGTCTTACCGACTACGGTAATCGAACGCTATATTATCGTCAACCCATGACCGGCTTTAATGTTGCCGGTCGATTCGATACACCCCATATTACGTTGTCCATGTCATAACGTCACGTGACACGTGAATTATGGGTCATTCAGCATAGTAATTATTTTATATTTGTAAAGTAAATAAAGTAACATAAAATTGAAACTATAAATTTGGATTGTTATAAAGGGAAAATATAATTGAAGCGATTTACAGGGTGTGCGTAACTAAAATGATACGACTGTATAAAAAAGGTGAACATAATGGTATAGATAACGTAGAAGAATTCTGGAAGAATGTAATCGTTTACGTAAATATACATTTTGATACGCAGTGAAAAATCATGACAGTGTCCAAGTCATAGTTATTACGATGGTTACAGTTTGAGATTAGACAAAGTAGTAGAAGAAATAAAAATATAAATCATATATGTAATTGAAATAGGGACTTATTACCTATATAGATAATACCCATCGTCATGTCATGGTAGTTTGTAAATTAATTATTTTTAAAATCAAGCCAGTCCTGAAGTTCTTTTTCTTATATCGTTTCTTGTATTCTAAGTGAAAATTTGTCTGTGATTTATGCCGATTTAAGCATATTCGATTGTATTTATCAAAATTTAATCGGTTCTTGCAATAAATAATTTCTGTTGAATGATTGAATTTTAATAAAACTTTTAGCGTAATTATTTTAATTAATAGGATGGAATAAGTCTGAAATCTTACAAAAACAAACAATCAAACATAAACGCATTCAATTGAATAACTCATGTACACGACGCAATCTGAGCCGTTAATGAGTGCAAAGTCGTATCCGCGTTAACTTATAACCTGAAAATGTATCAGAACCTTTTCGAATTATCTGTTGTTACTTCATTAACGCTTTTTGGTCTATGATTTTTCGGAATGGATGATCATTTTCACAAGTACCCTGGATACTCATTTTCAATTCTGTACTGCATTTAAAAACACATAGTTGTATTTTGATAATAATGATAAAATGAAAAATTCACCACAATATATTTTGTATCTATTTTCTGGTCGCATCTTATATTTGAACGTATCACTCTCTTCTTCGAACTTAAGCAAGCCTGTAAGTTTAATAACTAATTCCAAACTGACTTTAGCTATTCGTGTACCACAGATAGCATACTTGAAAAGAACTTTTCAAAGGATGTGGACCAATGAAACCACTCATTTGGCGAACTGAGTCAACATCGAGCTCTCCTTCCGCATGCCTTCAACAAAATCGCACTGACCGGTCGCACTAAAAAGAGCGGGACCTTGGAACTGATCTAAAGGTATCCAGGTGTAAGGCTTGACTATCGAAGCTATCGAGCCATAAGTTGACGGAAAGGCATTATCAACAAATAACAATGAAATTCGACAGTGAAAAACTAATAAAATACCAATATAACAAAAATAGCTTTATTTTTGACAAGCTTTCTGTATCAATACACTTATTCCAGCGATATTCAAAAGCATTTAGGACATGTTCTGTCGGCTGATTTGTCTATATTTTCAAAGTAGGTGTTTGTGGCGGCCATAATTTCAATATTTGATGTAGATTTCTTAGAATGAAACGTTCTCATGTTTAGAAGCAAATTAATGCCCAACGGGGCTAAATCTGGTGAGTAAGGTGCATCAGGTTTGACCCCAATTCATGAATTTCAGCAAGAACTGGTGAAAGATAACCTTTTTATTCATTAATCTAGGCCGTATCTTGCAGCTAGGTCAATGTTACGCTGTCAAGAAACCTTTTTCAACTCAAAATACTGTCACCATAAATATTTTGGCGGATGGGATTGTTTTTAGTTTCTTCGAAATTGGCCACCTTTTGCCGTTTACTGTTTTGACAGTTGATTGGTCTCTGGTGTATAAAACTGAATTTTGTCTACGGTAGCAATCGACACAAAAAGTATCTGAGATTACTCTTCAATAATAATAAACACTGCACGAAAATGGTTATATGATTGACTTTTTGATTGGGCGTTGAAATCGTTGTGTTTATCATACCAATAACTTTCTCACACTAAAAACTTCGCTCGGGTTCCTCAGCCACTTTCGATCTACAGTCACTCAATACAGTTGTCTAGATTTTTTAGATCATCTCCGTAAAAGCTGTTTTGGGCCTGCCTGAACGTTGTGAATCAAAAACGCTCGTATTGCAACAAGTTCACAACTCACGTTTTAATTGTCAAGAATGATGAAATACACTCGATTAGAATAGAATGCAGCTAGGCTATTATTTTGATTGAGGGTAAATCTTTAACGTGAGAGGTATTTTATTATTGTGCGTACTTCAGCTTCAGTTATACCCATGCTTTACAAGACGTTAACCTATTTGGCTTTGACGGGCTGTCAAATATAAATAACTTGAGCTAACAATATAAAATCTTAATGTTAAACTACTGTTCAATCATGCAAAATTTGCACATTCCGTAGGTTAGGCCGGAAATAATTTCTTCCAAGTTTGTAGATATGTTTTAATAGGGTAAGTTGAAAAAAGATTAAGGTTTAAATTTTCCCTTATTCATTTAAACATATACTTGTTTCGCATATTTCGTACAATTTTTATTTTCTCATTTTTTATTCAGTACTTATTACAAAGGTACAATTATTTTGAGATGATCGTTTTGTTATTAAAATGATATGCCAAGGTTACCATTATAGAACCAAAAATTAGCATTTATTGGAGAAATAAACTGCAGGGTAAGAAGAAATTCCCAAATGAGATACCATTTAGCTACTCTTGGAAGATAGTGCAATAAAGAGTTTTTCAATGTTTGATAATAAATGTTAATTCTATTTTATTTTTAAGTTTTAGGCTGTATTTTGGATTTTGGTAATTCAGGGTAT
Source organism: Phrixothrix hirtus (assembly GCA_024586415.1). Taxonomy (NCBI): domain Eukaryota; kingdom Metazoa; phylum Arthropoda; class Insecta; order Coleoptera; family Phengodidae; genus Phrixothrix; species Phrixothrix hirtus. Next base: position 7,711 of record JAHWXV010691400.1, on the reverse strand, counting down.
CCCAGAGCATTGATTTAACAACACGTACATCCTGATATACACGACAAAAGCTATGTGTCTAAATTGCATAGTTTTCGAAATATTGACAATTAAAGTTTTCAACCCGGTCCTGTTTGTGACTTGGTCTACTGTATTGAATGAGTAAATGACTGCCCGACTATACACATAATATGTATTCTCTACTAAGAATAGGTACACGTGTCATCACTACTTGTAGGCGTAATAAGTCGGTCATTCAAAATTTGCGAAGAAATACATGAAACTGGCAAGGCGCCATCGAGGTGCACAACTAGAATTTACGTTTTTAATTTTTTGATCGTCTCGCCCCTGATCGAAATCTCTAGTTTAGAAAATTTTAAAAAAATCTAAAATAAATCTGGCAATGTTCATTGCTTTACACAATCACTTAACCTTTACTGCTTAACTTTGCAAGGTGATTACTAAAACAGCATTTTACAATTTTCGCTCTGAAAAAAAATGTATTTGACTAAACTCAAAATGAAAGAAAATACACTGTTAAACATAGCTTTCGAAATATTACACACATATATGCGTAACTTGTAAAGTTACATTTTGCAAACGGCTATCTACACTTCTTAACAACGGACTTTTCTAATATTTTGGTTGTATAAATTGGGTGGGTGTATTTTCAACACTTAGTAATGCTTCAATAAATTATAAATGCAGTAAACTGCATTACTTTAAAACTAAATTTGGCTTAACAAGCAAATTTATCAGGAATCAGATAGATTCATTTCAATAAAATGTTATTCTATTATTCTAAGCGATTCCTAATACATTTGAAGAAAACGGAATTGCTTGATTTTATTTATTAGGTCCATTACGCCGATTAATAAAAAACTAGATTGAAATTTCAATGGTAATGCAACGAAAACGTAACAATTTTATCAAAACAATATTATAAAAATATAGCATAATTTACATCAATCCATATAATAATTTTTAAATGTTTCTTTCTTAATATTTAGGCATACCACCATTACATAACTGTCTAAGTGACGTGGCGTATCGTATAAAATTTAGGAGAAAAATTGATTGACAATGTTTTTGATAAATCTCTATTTTTGTTGCTATAGAAATACAAAATAACGATTTACATGACAATATTAAGTGTACTCAATTTTATTGAATAGCGGTGTAAGTTGGCTATAATATAAGAAGAATAACGCTATTTTACTGTTAAATGGTGAACACACGCTTACATTATAACAAGCGTCCTTTTCAAATACAGCGACATTTTATTGAAATTATACGATGGAGCGTTATTGGCAGAAACATTTACTACATAAGAAGGCTCGAATATCTCAAAAATTCAAGCTAATGGCGAAAAACTAAGGGTATGTATGCAACGAACGCTTTCGATTTATCTATAACCAATGGACGTCTTATGCAACAGAAAAAAAGGTCAATTTCGTTAGGCTGTTTCTTTTTTCCAAAACATGGGTTGACTGCTGAAAACAACTCGCTTTTGGAGGAAACCTCATAGGAATGCATACAACAACATAACTTAATTCATTTCTCACTTGCCGTAACATTAAAAGATTCGGAGAAATCCACAAAATTGGAGATAGAGTTCGTGATTATACCAAAGGCTCGCGGAACTGAACTGTTTATTAAATCATTTCGGCAAAAATATGTTTTAAACATAATGCCTACTAAGTTTGTGGCAACCCAGTTAGCTAACACAATTTTGTGAAGAGAATCAAGGGAATAAAAAGTTGACGTAGTAAAAAAGCTTGAGATCAGCTGCCGAGAATTTTATTGGAACGAAACAGTAAATCATTGCTTTATTGGAACCAATAAGGTAAATGCTTACTATCAATTGAAAATTATTGCGATTAACATTTAAAACAATTTTTTAAAATTCAAGAATTACTAAAATTACTAAAACCATAAAAAATGATTTTTAAATATGTATAAAATGTACACTTTATTATATAGAATAAAAACACATAAGTCTCTTAGAATAGAACTTACACATTAACCAAGGAGAGTTAAAATACGTCTATTATGTGTAGGTAGTTTAAAATAATTATAAATATACCACTACTTGGAAAAAACAAAAAACCATAACGGTACAATTTCACTGTGCTAAAACATTACCTGCTATAAAAACACATTTTATTATTAAATATTATACCCTAATTTACACAATTTGCTTAGAAATGCACGAATGGTACCACAATATTTTGACTGTCTACTAGCTGGCCTTTTTAATTTAAAGCATTCTGATGATCACCGAATTTTATGTAAAATTGAAACACGTCAATTAATTTTGAGTAAATTACGTATTATCTCACGATCAGCAACATCATATGCTTTCACTACAGTGCCACTTCTAGAACGTGGATAATGTGAACAGTATCTAGAAAATTACTAGATACATATTAAAACGGCTAAAAAAAAGGTGAAAGATTATTTTCCGTAGACAATTTTAATTACTTCCTACTTAAACTTGGTTTAAAGATATTAAAATGAATGTTTAGATTTAATCTTTTGTGGAAAATGCTAATTCAATGAATACCGTTCTTTATCAACAAGGTGTCACAGTGAATACATACCTCATATTATTTATTTGCTGTAGGTAGTTATGCTCCTAAATAAAGCAAACTAGAAAGTTCCTTTTTTAGACATTATAATTAAAAAATCCATTTAGATGGTGTCTGATTACTTACTTCAAAGAATTGTTAAACTCAATAATTCAAATTAAAGAAGGAACTAACAAGTTTTATTTAATATATCTGAGTAAAGATTTTCCAATAACTTGTTCTACTAATTTATTTTACACTTTAAAATATTTTTTATCAAGAAAACTCTTGAAATGAACATAAAATCCTTCAAATTCTGTCGCTCTTTTTTTCTTTATTCTTTTATCATTATTTAACTTCAGATTTTGTTATAAGCGCGAATTTCAAAAATTCTCAAAGTGTAACCTAACAATAATAAATTATTTATATAATATACCAACGAATAAAAAATACTAAGGAATCGTTCTAAACACGTTAAATAATATCCAAATTGACCGACCATGATGGCGGCGTTAACATATTGTGCGCATGTATTAAAAACGTCTAATTTTATAAATTTAATATTATGAAATACATATGCAGCAATATACATTATTATGTATATACAGTAAGCAAATAAATTATACACACAATTAACAAAAGTTTGACACCATAACTGTGCACTAACAATGATAACGTCTAGCACATGTAGTGCTTTAAGACTGCACACACATGCGTGGGCGACTCTTAAGAAATAGCGGACATAGACAAAAAAGTTAATTCAGCGAAATTATCATTTTTGTCCGAAGATCCTGATTGTAAATTAGTTGTAAATTAATATAGTAGCTTCAAACATTTGGAATATTTTTATAATTTTCAAACGAATGCATCACAAGACAAATCATTTTGATATACGTATCCTATTTAGTTTCTTCGCACTAAGTCTTAGATCATCCTATTTTGATAGGGTTTTCATAATCTACGTTATAGTACATGTTTTCAATATATGAAAATAATTTTGAAAAAATTCCATAGCCCTTTGGATATGTCCTTCAGAGAGATATTTGATTAATAGGGAAGGATGTATATTATTTAATTTGTCATCAAGTTTTAAAAAAATGTTTAATATTGTTAGCATTTTTAATAATTGGATCGTGTATAGCAAACATTATACTACATGTTTAAAAGAGCTATCTGCAGCTAGGTGCAGCTTTACAAAATGTAAACACTCTTTTAAGCGGATACGTACCGTAAATCGAGGCTACTTTACTCCTTAGATGATAACTTTACACCATTTGAAATAAAAGTTGCTCGGAGCTCTTTACACAGCTCATGAATCAAAATTGATTAGTACACGATGGATTCATTAGAGGACACGTAAGGGCTAATATTGAGCGAGTATATCACATTTATCACTTTATTTTTACGTCTGTCGGTAAACGACCTGTTGTTTTATTGACGAAAATTAACAGTTTAAACTTTTGCGTGCAACTGTGTTATTTAGAGTTATTTATAAGGTAAGGTATTTGATTTACTTGTCAAATTTTGTTATGAATATGCTGCAATCACTATTAAATGCTTGTAATTAATTTTGTAGGTTAGATATTTATCTTTACGGAAAGTATGCTTTACCCCATTTGTCTTATGGAGTGAAGTTGTCCTCTAATAGTTTTTGTTGGTGTGTTTCTAAAGTGTGAACTCAAAAATAACGCTACGAAGCATGACCATTGATCTTATTCCTTTATTACCTAATAGTAACAGGTCTATTTTCTTATAATATAAACGCCCACTTGGGCGTCGTAACTATGCCAATTATACTGAGGAAACACCGAATGAGGCCTTGCAAAAAATCAAAATTAAGGAATTTTCGCAAAGAGAAGCCGCCATTAGGTATAAAATTCTTCAGAAAACATTTTATAATAAACTCAACTAGAAGCACTCAAACCTACCAGGGAAACCAAAAGTTTTCACTGATACAGAAGAGCAAACTTTTGTTGAACGTCTTCTATTAACTAGCAATTACGGTTTCCCTATGAATTAAACTGATCTAAAGCATGTTGTAGGAGCTTATCTAAATTCCATTTGACGAATAGTTTCAGAATTTACAGATAATAAACCAGGCAAGTGTTGGATGGAAAAATTTTTAGAACGGCATCAAGATATTTCTCAACGTCTCGCAGCAAATATTAAGCGTTCAAGGGCAGCTGTCGATAGAGAAACATTAAGTAATTACATTAATAACTTAAAAGTTGAATTAGAAGACGTATCTAAAGACAACATCTGGAACTACGATGAGTCCAATTTGACAGGCAATCCTGGTTAAAAAAGTATTAATAAAACGGGGGTGCAAATATCCGGAGAAAATTTGAAATTCATCAAAAACTAGCATAATATTGATGATGGCTGGTAGTGCTTTAGGTGTATTACTTCCACTCTATGTCGTCTACGGAAGTAACAATATGTGTAATACATGGAGTGAAGGTGAACCTAGTGGCACCTATTACAATAATAGTACCAGTGGATGGTTCGACTCCGTAATCTTCTGTGATTGGTTTAAATCATTGATACTGCCAAAACTTAAAAAGCTTTCAGGCAAGAAAGTTCTATTGGGGGATAATTTATCATTCCACTTCTCACTTGAAATTCTCAAACTTCGTCGTGAAAATGAAATAATATTCATTTGTTTGCCACCAAACTTCATGCATCTAACTCAACCATTGGATGTTTCTTCTTTTCATCCTACGAAGGTTGCATGGAAGAAGATGCTGTCTGATTATAAGAATGGTTCTAGTAGTTTGACGAATTCTGTTATTTAGAAAAATTACTTTCCTGGACTGTTAAATAAATTAATAGAAGCCATTCAACCTAACGCAACTAATAATTTAATAGCTGAATTTAGATAATGTGGAATCGAATCATGCGACGTCAACCATTTGCTGCAACGCCTGCCTCAAGGGACAGTCGAACCCGAAAAAACTCAAAACAGTTTTGAATAGTTTTGGTTTAAAAACGGAGTGAGACTACAAAAACTAAACAAATTAAAAGAAAAAATTGACTGTAGCCCCAGGGAAGAATGTAGCACATTAAGAGCCAGAAAATATGAATAAACAGGATGTCAATGAGGTAGACGAACCTCAACTAAAAAAGAAAAGGGAAAAGAGGCTTGAAAAACCCAATTCATAATTGTATCTCTTTCCAGTTTAGAGTAATTCAGTATTATTGAAGCCTTTATTTTGGTTTTTCAGAAACAAAAATAATTTTTTTCTCGAAAACTATAAAAGTTATGTAAATACTTTTTAGATAAAAGTTACATTTAATTTAATGCAGATTTATAATATGAAATAAAAATATAGATATTCCATTTAAAATAACGAAGTTAGGGGTAATTTCCGGTATTACCGGAAGTGCCGCCATCTTAAAAATAGTTTTAATAGATAGAACAGGTAACACAAGATCATTAAACAAAATTTGACTTTAATCCCTCTATTCGTTTTCTAGATACTCTTAAGCTGCTATGACAGTGGGACACCCTGTATATAGACATGTTCAGGCAAATTTAATTTAAAAAGATTATGCTAGAAGTTCTGCTGCTTCTGAAAATAGGCCATGTTCTTTTTAGATTAGATTGTAAGCTCGAAATAAAAGGTTTAGAAGTAACCAATAAATTATGTAAAGTAACAGAACTTCTAATGTAATATTTTTAAATTGAATTTGCCTATACATTTCCATATATATATATATCCGCTTACAAAATTACGCTGCAGCTGCAGATGGCTCTTTTTTAAGTATGTAGTATAATGTTTGATGTATACGATCCAATTATTAAAAATACTAACATTATTAAAATTTTTTTTTAAAACTTAATGAGAAATTAAATAATATACATCTTTCCCCATTAATCAAATATCTCTCTGAAGGATATCCAAAGAGGGCTGTGGAATTTTTTCAAAATTATTTTCACATATTTAAAACGTCTATAACATAGAAAGAACTTTTATTAGATTGTGAGAACGCTATCAAAATAGGATGATCTAAAACTTGCTGCGAATAAATTAAATAGGATACGTATATCAAAATGCTTTGTCTTGTGATATATTCGTTTGCAAATTATAAAAATATTCCAAGTGTTTGAAGTTATTATATTAATCTAGAACTAATTTGCTATCAAGATCTTCGGACAAAAATGATAATTTTGAGAATCAAATTTTCTGTCTGTCTGTTGTTTCTTAAGCGTCGATCCACTGTGCGTAAGTTTGATAGATAGAGGCGCTTCCGTAGTACTTTTTATTCGTTGTAAAATACTATATGGTTTGTTTAAGACTCCAAAGGTATTTGTTGGCCATGGTTTCATTCTATTGGAAAGAAATCATTAATAAAAGGTGGTATTTTGTATGCCTTACAATATTTTTGAAATTCACGCTTATAGGCGTGTACTATATATTAAAGCTTGATTATTTAATTTCACTTTGAGCTTATACAAATCAGATTAAAATGAACGCGTCCGATTATTTTAGGTTATGAAACAAGTGAAATGATTACGATAATTAAATATTTCAATTCAATGTTAAAATGAAAGAATCCATTATGAAGTGATATGTAATATGTTGAACTTTCATTTTAAGATATTAGATGGCACTGCTAGTCTTTTCCATTCCTGTTTTAATATTAATTTAAAAGTGATGTGAATAAAGCAACCAAGTTAATTAAATTGCTAGCAATTAACACGTATTTTACTTTTACGATTACGTTTTTATAATTATGCATTACATTCAACGTAAGACTGCTTTTATAATTATCTTTTATAATTTTTGTAATTTTAAACTAGTTACTCATTGAAATGATGCTATACTACTACAACAATTCTATACTGTGTGATCTTTCCTGTTGAGAAGTAATATGTTAACTAATCTTAATTTATAATGGAAAGGTAAATAGTATGTAAATTAAACTCACAATTTCTTAAAGAGAAATGATTTCCTGGCTGTGTTATCTAAAAACGTGGGTATATTAATTTTATGATACATTTTAAAAATCTTTACTAAGTAGTAATGTGACGCTAGTATCTATAGTGCATTGGTAACATCTAATAAATGTATTTCAATTATGGAATATGTATTAATATATATATATATATATATATATATATATATATATATTATATATATATATATATATAATAAAGT
>JAHWXV010691371.1:0-20225 GCA_024586415.1 Phrixothrix hirtus | reverse complement strand
TTTTAAATTAATTTTAAAGTTTACAATTTAGGTGTATAGGAAAGTCACTAACGTCAATAAATTCAAATTAAATTTAAAATGTGTAAGAGAAAGTCGTGTGCTGTCCCACACCAGATTTTTTAAGTTGTACAAAATGATCTTCATTTTAAACATAACTCTATGGAAATATATCTGCTACTGTCATGTACCAAAGTAGCACTACGTGGTAGACGGGAGACAGTGTAGACAGTCCTGAATATAGGTGGGCTGTGTTAGTAAAATAGAGGTGAATTCAGTATTACTGTGTTACGATATTTAGACGACACTGTATATGCATTAATCGGAATTGAACAAAATAGCGCAGCGCCACCTGTTCAATGGCCAATATAAGGTTGGAAAAATAATAAAATCTGAATATGAAATGGATCACTGTGCATATGTTTAATCCTGTAAGGTAAACATGATTATGTAAGGAAAATCAAATAAATAATTGTAGCAATAAATACAATTTAAAGGCAAATTTTCAATACTTACTGCAGATCACGTCTAGTTTAATTACATTATGTTATACGGGTTACTTTTACAAGTATTCTTAGTCTTATATGAGTTCGCGTTCTACTTCGACAAATGAGTACTTCAAATGGCATACTTGAAGTTGTCAAACGGGCTTAACCCTTTTCACTTGTTCATGAAAGGTTTTTTAAATTTTGCTTAAAGAATATCCATGATGCCATTCGAATATAAAAGAGAATCTCTGGAAATTGGCCCTAATCCTCCAGGAGATTTAGAACCTTCTAGTTTTTTATAAGTATTCTAAGTGAATATTTATTTTTAAATGTATATGAAACAAATCCAGTAATATAACGTAGACCTTCCATACTAAGTTTTTCTTTTACTTCAAAATCTTGCACAGCATTCAATACACCTTCACCTATCATTTCTTTTAAGTAAAATGGCTCTCAAAATGCTCTGTATGTATTTCATTTACTTTATTTTGTGATTTTTTTGAAATATCAATACTAGTTGTGAAAGGTGAGAGTATTGTCTCAGCTAGATAAATCTCTGTTTTCCATTTAATTTTTATTTAACACGTTGAGCAAATATGTATCACACATTCAAAAGTATTTCTATGTTTTGTAAATATAGCTGTAGAATTTTTACCTAGAATATACCACCTTAATCTGTAACTAAAATCGATAGGAACAGGGTTATAATTTGCACCTCCAATTCCTCTTATGTAAGAAAAAATTTCTCAAAAATTCTTGATTTAAGCTTGATATTAAAATATACTAGATATTGTATTTTCCTTTTGAATATTCAAATATTTTTAAAATAGATATGTTTGAAAGTAAAATCCCATTTTAAAATTGAATTATCTGTGTATGTTTTCTAAGTCTCATCAAGAAAACGAATTCTGTAATCTGAATGATCAATTTTGGTTGATTGTAGAAATCTATCCCAAAGGCAATTCCTTAAAATTTAGACCTGGAATTCAAGATATCACACCAGTCATTAAATAACTGCACACATTTGGAACATTCATTCCAATAACTATTTTACGACATTAGTCTCTTTCCCCAGCTTTAGTCACTAAATTTAATAAAACCTGCACAGGTAGTTGTACTCGCTATTTCATGGATCCTTTAATATTAAAATGCTGTTCAGTTAATTTGTGAGCCAATTTCTGTTCTGATGCTAAAATTTTGAGGAAAACTAGAACATGGTTAATGGTAATAGCAGTCACCAACATTAAATCCTTTATCAATTGAATGGTTTCGAACAAGTTTAATTAAATGGGGAATGTCATAAAAAACAAAAGTTTTTAAGCAATTACCACAAGAATGATCAAATAAGCAATTTTTGTTATATTTAACATTAACTCGGACCATAAAGCAATAGTCACGCTATCCATATCATTAGTAATTGCCACAACTATAAAATTTGCCTCAAATAACTTTGAAATGATTGCTTCGTAAATGTATTTGATCATTAGCTTATCAAAATGATAAAACACTGGCTATTTCCAGCTAGAAAATAGATTTTTTCGTGCTTTTTACTAATTTTCATTTTGTTGCTAATATATGTTTCGTCAAAAGACAATACATATATGTGATCAGTCGGGGCCATACTAAACGCTTCTTTTTCATGTCTGTTAAAAATTCCTTGACTAAGATCAAAGATAGAGGCTCAAAGTGGATAAAGCTGGCAAAGGGATGGTTATTGGTTTTCAAGTACTTGTATACCTTAGGGATGATACCTATTAGTGAAATAGCTGGGTAAATATCCTTGGATAACCAACAGATATTTATGTTATTTCCTGGATCTAGCAATTTTTTTATTTTTCCTGTTGTGAATACCTTCACCAATTTATTTTTATATTTCTGGTCCTTGAAATCCCTTAATTTGTTAAGTAGCTTGAGTCCCTTATTCTGTTCTTACAATATTTTGATTTTTTTCGTTGAGGTTAATGTTTACGTTGTCCATGAAAGGAAAATATTAACTAAATGTTAATTAAAATTTCGTTAAAGCAAACTTTAATATAAGTTTAACGGTGGTACTGCACCAAATTTTAAAAAAATGCCATGCATTACAATAATCTGTTTTTCATTGCAATTTCAAAACTTTCTTCGCCAAACTGAATGGAGCAAAAACGTACTATAAGCAAAAAGGATTTGTATTAAGCACTGCCAGTCTTAACAAATTATTTCTTATAATTCAAAAATTTATGTGCTATCTGTGACGGTTTATTTCGTAATCTTGTTTGTGAACTTAACCCCATAACATGTTTAGGATGTTTATTATGTTGGAAGAGATCAACTAAAAAAACTACAAACAACGTCGTTAATTATCGACATTTCCACCTTTAATAAAATCGGGTGTGAGACAAAACAGACTTTCTCTTACGCCATAGATATATATATGCAAATGTCTACAAATGATGGGAATATTATTTATGTTTATTTTGGGAACGATGATTGAAACGGTCACCCATCCAAGCTAATGGATACGCAAAACACTGCTTAACTCCAGATATTTATTCTGACAACTCACTCCAACGCATTTTTTCAATAAAACCTCTAGGTTCACGTAAAATGATGTCAAAGATATAAGAACCGTAGCAAGTTTCAAAAAATTGAAAAACGCGTTTTTGAGAAAATCGCAAAAAACCTAAAGATCGCAAGAATAAAATGGCACTTGTAGTCGATTTCAACTAAATTCCTGCTGTCTCATGTGCGGAAAATGGAAAACCTAAATATAGCTTTTGATATTCATATGAAGATTACTTTTTGAGATACGTTGTTCACAACTAATACGCCAGGCACTTCCGGTTACTCGATTTTCAAAATTTATTAGAGAAAACTAAATTAAGTAGCTAAGATATATTTTAAGTTTAAATAAAATCGTTACAACCGATTTTAAGAAAACTGTGATAATGAAGAATTCGCAAACTATCTAAAAATGACAGAAATAAAGTGTTACTTCTGGTTATTCGATTTTACTAAATTTTTTGATTCTGCAGAAAAAGGCGGTTATGATCTCAAATATAAATTTTCACTTAGCTAGGGTTTTTAGTTTCATAGTTATTTTATTCAAAGCTAACCGTTAAACTAATTCGATTACTCGATTTACGGAAAATTTTCTGAGTAACTTCGTAGACTATGTGATGAAGCATTAAACGTCTTAGAAATACCAGAAATTTAAAAACATCATTAAAGTCGATTTCGAGAAAATCTCAATAACTAAAAAATGACAAGAGTAAACTGGCACTTCTGGTTATCTGGTTGTAATGAAGTTATGCTGTCGCGTGTACGCACACGCACACAATGAGACGCCCAGTTTGACGCGGATGCAGGCGTACGCGCAGGCACAGGCACATACACATACATACACGCGCACACATCCAGATACATGCGCACACGTGACCAATTTCCAAGAGCATGATTTTCTTACTCAGGGACCCGAAAAATTTATTTCCACTAAAATTTGGACATCAAAAATTTTGGTCGAAAAGAATACTATATCTTTTACCAAAATTTAATATAAGGTAAGAGAAAGTAAAAATTAAGATGTGGAAACCTTATTTTTCCTAAGGATATGTCCACATAAAAGTCGAAATTGCACATGAATAAAAACTTGTTTTTAGTTTTTTTAACTGACTTTTGAACAAACACGAATACCCTTGAAAATTAGTAATTTATAGATGACCTGTAAATAAATTAAAATTCTAATCAGTGGGACAGCGACCTACAATAAATAAAACACCTATTAGATTCTTGAATTTATTTATCATAAAAATATCACTTTCATTCTTGATATCATTACAGATTACATAAAAATGGTTAGAATTTAAAATATTCCTATACAAAGCTGAAAAGAACACAAGATCACATTAATATACTAGTAAATACTAAGAATTGCATGTGCAAATATGTTTTATCTAGGAAAACGTTTAGCAATGTTCCAGTTATAACATAAGCTATCACTTAATTACACACAAAGATTAGATTTATAGCATACTGTTCAATGATCAAGTACCATAGTTTACTTAACTTTGAAAAGTCGCAACTAACAAGTGTAAAATGAATTCCAATTAATTTAAACATTTCACTGCAGGTTATCAACCGTTTGCGAAGTTTCATTGTTGGTGAAATAAAATCCGAGGAATACTCGTAACTTAAAAATTCGTTAATACGTTGATCGCATCTCGCAAACACAGGGCTGGTATTGAGATAGTAGAAATAGCTTATAGCAAAGGATGTGTAGAATATTGAATAATTAATTTCGCCGAGCGTGGAATTCCTAACATGGGATTTTCTGGATGGAATTCCTATGCAAATAGAAGTTCGTAGGTGATGCGTTTGTGGAAACCATTTACTCCTTTTATTGGAGAATAGTTGGCAGCGGGCTGCTGAGGGAATCTAAGGAAGTCGTGAACACAACTGGACGCGTTCTCAATACTCAATCACTAACAATTTTCCATTTAATTTATGGTTATTGTAACAGTCACTTCGGCACGGTAAATATTCATTGATTTCGATTTTACTTTTAAATAAATATAGAAATACCCAAGACTTTCGAGCAGAGGTGACGTAAGCGACAGACAACGCTATACCGTATGACCTCTAAAATCTAAAAAATGGTAACTTCCGCATTTTCTTGTTTAGCTCTTACTCGGAACTGATAATAACTTCAGAAAATGTTCTAGAAAAATTTCAACAGGTGGATCTATCACGCGGTGTTTGCAGTGCTAGTATAAAGCGCACGTATCAACACGCAGGCACTAACTGGGAATTCAATTATTTATAAAATACAAAAAGCTATATTTTGTTTAAATCTTTAATTGTCACACGGTGAACGTAAAACAATGTATAATATAAAATACAAACTCATTGGAGTAATGTAAAGAGGATTTTTAATATAAAATCGAAAATTTTACTAAGGCAAATTTAAAGCAACAAAGGTGTTAGATATTCAGCAAATATCAAGCGACGGCTGGTAACCCATACTTTAAATAACTATAAGTTCTGTTTTTAATTATAAAACCAAGGATGTCGGTTACAGCACCTATAGTGATTTGAAAGAGCTTCAGTAATGCGATAATTAATAAAATGCATACTTACACTATAATAAAAGATTAAGCTGCATTAGGCAAAAACAATTTGAATTAATTAAACGAAACGCTTGGCTAAATACCTTTCAAGTTGGTGATGTAGAAAAAATTTTGGAAGGATTGTTTTGATTATAAATACTGAATGAAAATAGTACATGGCATTAATGAAGGAATTTATTTGATTTTATCTATTAAAACTTTATGTAGACAGATATTGAAATATTACCCTTAGTGCCATATACTGTATCATGAAGAGATTTTGTGGTAGTATTCAAACTTGTAAAAATGAACATTTTCTGTCAGTGTTCATAGATCAGTACGAAATTTGCGTCATATAATTTTAAACATGTAGTAATTATATATAATGATCAGCCCCGTAATTGTTAAAAATTAGCAAGGTATTTCATAAATCATTGGATTTGTTGTTTTACTATACACTCTCGGTAGCTTGATAGTTTTGTTCAAACATTAAATAATTTAATATGACAGATCTTCACGGATAATATATGAGAGATTTGTCGAAAAACATTTTGTATTAATAAATTGCTGCGCTAAGAATTTCTCGTTGACTGTGGTACAAATAATTGCTAATAATTCATCAATGTAACGGAGTGTTTGTTGAGGTTTTCGAATGTGCGACCCGAATACCGTCATGCCAAACCAGTGGCGGTATCACATGTTTAAAACATATATTATTACCAAGAATTAATGCTAAAAACGTAATATTTCAAAATTTTGCAACCTTTCAATTCATTATACAAATATACATAGGGACACTGTTCAATAAAGTTACGTATAAGTGCATTAGCATCTAATTTTATGACGTAACATTGCATAATGTCAGTTTTAATTCATCAAGTTAAACTACAGGATAATCTGGTTATGGCTACTTTAAGAGCCGAGCCTTTGCCATACAATTCCTTAATTGCAAGCGTTAAAATATTTCGCACCACTGTTATTTAATCCACAAACTGAAGGAAACAAATTTCAAGAAACTAATAATAAATAATGATAAGCTTTATAAAGTACATATCTAATAAAATGTTTATGTAAATGCAATTTAAGTGCGATTGATGAGTAAGACATAAGCCTCATGAAAAGTAGTATATTACGCACGCCCTCATTTATAGCATTACGATATCTTTAGTACATTAACCACATTTATGTTACGAAAGCTCTCAACATTCACTGCTTTTTGAAAGACCCTAAAAGCAAAAGTTTTATATCTATCAATCACGTACACCGCAAGAATATGGAAATTTATTAAATGTCATTTTGCTTCAATTTTCTGAAAGTATAAGAGTATAATATCAAAAAACATGTTCCCTAATGCACTTACAACTTCTCATAGACGCTTTATTACTTTTATAAGAAGTATCTAAACTTTGTGGTTGTTGATTTTAAAAATTCTTTAAATATGTATTGTACAAAATTGTACTTACTTATATATAAACTCTTTTAGTCACGCACCCAAAAATTCTTACTGCAAAATTATGATATTTACAAAACTGACACATCTATATCTTATATAACTTTCAACATAGTTGTTTCAGATAAACATCCTTCCATTTTGTCTATAAAGGATGTCCCTTACAAAGAGCATCGTGCCATCGTGGGTTAATTGTAGGTATGGCGAGCAATAACAAAATGTCTTAAATTTAAACTTTATTTAAAAAAATAATTTATTTATTTAAACAAAAGAGATAATAGTTATAAATAAAAGAAAAATAAGTGAAATACCGTGATTGCGACAATTATACTCTTTTGTGATATGTCAAGAAACAGTTTCTGTCCTTTAGGAAACATAAATGTACTTTGAACTTAATCCAATACACATTTCCATAAATGGTTTTACCTAATGTTTTAGTTTTTTGGATGATGGAGATATGCAATCTTCTGTACTCTGGTTTGGTCGTCCTCGTTTTGATTTAGTTCTGCGTATTATCATGTATTCAGCAACATTTTGACGAATAGTTCATAAATCTAAAATAACTTGTTTTGGTACACCTAACTCAAAAGCTTGATTTTGATACTCAAGCCAAGAATTTGCTGAAGCCAAATCAATAGCATGAGTAACCATGCGCACGGTCAATTTCCAAGGTCTTGCGTAATATTCATAGTAAGTAGTCTATTTTATCAATTCCCCCCATATTATCATTATACATCTTTATTGCGAGGAACTTTAGTATACTGTTAGGCAATTTTTACCCAACGGCGATAAGTATCAGAATTACCAATTCCTATAAAGTTAGATGCTAATAAAACGGGTTTATTCTCAAATTATTTAGTAATGACAACTCTAGTCTTGCTAATTGAAGTGAAATAAGCCCTCTCCCTTTTTCTCTTTTCTTTATCACTAAGCAACTTAGGTTTTGCAAATCGTTTCACTTGAATTGTACCAATAGCATGAGTAGGCTTAGTTTGTAAATATTCAAGTAAATTATATGAACTAAAAAAGTTAGCGAAGAACAGCATGTAATTTGGTTCTTGTATTCTTCCCGATTACTACACAACTACGGATGGAAGAGCGCCAAAATACGAATATTCTTTTTTATTTCGGCTAAAGCTCGTTGATATACCAGAAAATCGTAGATTAATCCTGTTTGGCCAACCAAGATATATATCGTTTAACCCCATTTTTTCGACTTATTCTTGACATACTGTTTTATATTTAGTTGCCTTTGAAAGACACTATTTACTCGTCAACACATAAATTTGTTTCAAGGCGCAGTTCCTTACATCTCCTTCTAATAGCCTCATAGATAGTACCAACCATCCATATGCGATCGTTATTATTTTTAGCATGGGCAGTAATATCTACCAAATGCAAACACTTCCACAATTTAGAAAATCAGTTGAATGTCTTGGAGTTGTTTATTAGCCCAATACTCAGTGTTTCATTCCAACACATTCTTACCCGGTGATAGTGTAGATTGCCCATTATGATATAAATACCTATGAATATTTTTATTTCATCGATAGTTGTAGAGAAGTTATGTTTAATTTGTTGTCTAGTATACAGGTTGGTCATTTCCGCCCTTTATTGAAATATTCTGTCCCGTAAGTATTTTTGAAAGAATAAGATTTGTCTTGGCAAACCTGTTACATCTCGCGCAACAAAATGCAATCACTTAACAGAGCGTGCCTGATATACATCTTACAACCATTGAATATTTTCTTTTTTGGTGAATTCATTATTTGTATAAAAATCTTTCATTGCTCTTTTTTGTTCCTCTATTTCGCTTCTCCTCACATACTTATCTCGTTTTTTCCTTTCAGATAAACCTAGTTCAATTTCCGTATGCCCTATATTTCCGTTACGTTCTTGATTTGCAATATCCATTTCATTATTAATAATGTCATCAGGACCTGTATCATTACCCTAATACCCTTCATCATATCCATTTTGGGAGGATGAAAAATGCATTTTAGCGGTAGCATGAACAATAACAATAGCAAATAGAATTACCAGCTATAATTTCACTATCAAGGTCCCAAATATCTTCTTCGTTTGACAAATCTCCAATTTTTGAATTTTTATTGTTTATTAATAGTTTTAGAAGATCGGCTTCCGTCAATGCTCTCGCCGTATTTGTCTAACACAAGTATTCTAATGAAATTTTAATAATTTTTTACATGATTTATAAGTACAAAGATATTACCCTCAAATATCTATTAAATTTAATATAAACGAAAAACTAGATAGTGCAATAATAGACGTCATCAAATTAATAAATTTTTCACAAAGTACATTTGTCGCGGATAGAGATAGAGAAAAATATTTAGGTATAAGTTAAACAAGCCGTTGTGAACTTTACTATCCCTCATTTAGATTAATGTTAAGTTCCTACGCGCTTAGTTTCTCTCCCGTCCAGTTTCAAGGTAACGATACGAAAATAATTCCACTACTATTTCCTCAGTAAACGTTTATTGTGAAGCTCCGTCATTTTCATGGATATTTCTGATAGTGTGGGAAACCTTTTTTTATTTTATTTGCTTCAATAATTTATTTCTACAGCTTTTGACTCAGAAGGAATTATTAGAAAGTTACTGGCGGCAAGTTTTCCTAGACTATCCTTATGCCATAATGGGTTCATTTTAGCCAACAGACCCTTATATCCGTTTTGAGTCCATCGTTTATTTTAAAGCGATTACTTATGCTGAACTTAAGCTGTCGAAACATACATAGTTGTCGGATGGACTATAATGGACTGTAATGGATCATGGAAAACCTTTCATCGGAATTATTCCAGGGAGTTCTTGGTTTTCTGGGCAAAATGTAGACGAAATACTCCTAGCACTTAGATTAGACTTCATATTAAGGATTAGGAATGATCGCATTCATCTAGTAATCAGATATGTACGTGTATAATGCCTGAGTTATAGGTTGATTGCTACTACTAACTTGTTGCCAACAAAAGTGTGGGACTTTCATAGAACGCCTAGCCTATTCTAATCAAACGTCACCTATATTTAACTTATTAATTTTATTTAATACTATTCTAATCCTAATAAACTCAACCATTTATTTACTAATAAAAAAAAAGAAATTAAATATCTTTATTCCATCCTGCCTTGTATAATTCGGGAGATAGGAAATTGGGAAGTTAAGTTTTGAGGCGGCTCTCATTGTATTAATTAAATCACTACTGAGTATTTTAAAGAATTTCCAGCATTATCACTGAAAGTTTTCTAATTATGAACAAGTTTTAATCTTTTGCTCACGTCGAAAAGGAGAATTAAAGCCTGACTACGTGGATTTTGTAATAATATAGATTTTTGCATCTTGAAACTGAAGGTAATTGTACAGTTTACAAAAAACAGCAATCTAAGGATAGAAGATTCAGTCTCAACATAAAGTTCATTTGATTTAGTGTGTTGCAAATTGGTCCTAACCATGTTCTGGTAATATAGTAAAATTGGAACCTAAATATCTTCTGCAGTCCATTGTTTCACAGCTCTATGCAGATACTAAGATCTAGTTATGGAGTCATCCTGCTAAAACAAAAATATTTATTAATTAGTTGAAAACACACCTTTACAAAAAACAAAAGAATTAAAGACTTTGTTAAAGACTTTAAATTATCTCAATATCCGGACAAGAAATGCCTACACCGATAAACTCAAATAAACGCAACGTTTTGACGAAAATATCCAAGTTTGTTAGTACCCAAAAGAAATTGTTAAACCAATTTGATGACACATGTGACAATAATAAAATCAAACAAAGCTAAGCGATTAAAATTAAGTCTTTTTTAGTTAAAGGGATCCAAGTCTTGTTTAAATCTGCAGTATGCTTGGAAATGCAGTTTTCGTTAATGCGTTTTATACAGGTATATAAACTGTTTTTCTAAGTTTTATTTTGAAGATGTCAGACTGTATGGAAATAACGTTAACACATTTTTTAAAAATATTGTTCAACAATTTTGGAGTTTTCAAATTTGCCGTTCTTAGTACACCTCTTATGTTTACTAATACTTATTTCCATTGATTTTCCACTTTTCCAATATAGAAGTTACTACAGTTGCAAGGAGTTTTGTGAATTGAATATTTATTGTTTTCATTTCCATTAAAGGGCTTGCTAATAAAATGGCGCAAAAAATTTTGGGAACTACAACTGGTTCTAATTTTAATTTTTGTACTTGTTCACTTAATTTTGTCAGATAAAACATCAATATAATGGAATAATGAAAACTCGATTTCCAAGAATTCTGTTATGTTGATCTAGATAACATTTGACTTCCTTTAACAAAGTTTTATTTTTTTATTAATCACTTTACCTTGTTTGATGTCTTTTTTATTGTCACTGAATTGTCAAATTGATAATGGAGCTATTTTCTTAGAAACGTTGCGTTTATTTCAGTATATTCGTTCAGATGTTCCTTGCTCAGTTATTGACTTAGCCTTAGTTTAAAACCCATGACAGAGTTTTGGATTTTTTGGTTTTTTACAAAAGCTTGTTAACAACTAATTGGTAATTATTTTTCTTTATTTTAGTAGGGTTTCATACCATAATTAGAGTTGGATAGTGTACTGGATAAACCCCCACATACTTTTGTTCAATAACGGGTTTTCTTAGATTGATAAAGTGCCGTATATACAGGCCTATTCAGTTGTGATAGCATCATGTTTGTCAAAAGATATGTTCGAAGTGAACATTTTTTGACTTTAACAAACGTAGGATAAAGGGTTATTGAATTGAATTCTGATTTGAATAGTATTTTATCAGCAGTCTTGGGATTTATCGTATAGCTGCGTTTCTTCAAATTCTTAGAATTACTGAATCCATATAAATCGAGAATGAATTCCACCCCTGCATTTTGGTTTTTCCCCAATTTTCAAGTTTTTATATGAAAGTAACTATTCGTTTGTATAGCATAAAGAACTTTGAGCATTTCTATTCCAAAAAATGTATATACGTTGACGAGAAAGAGTTCGACCTGCAGTTTGTTCAATCTGTACATGATTCTTGCAAATACATATTGTTGCTGAGTAGTAACTACTAGAAATTTTCTGTAAAGTGTAACTTTATTCTAGTTGCTCTAGTAGTCTCTCAGATATACCGATCCCTTTCTGCACGACTTCAATATTTGCGCCATCCTTAGCTTCTAAGACCGTGATGCTTCCTTCGGTGTACTCTTGAACAAGAAATTTCATAAAATTTCAATTTTTTTTATATAATACTCGGCATATGACAGAATATTGCATTCTAACAACAATTACTAATCTAAATTTATTAAACAGTGGATGAAAACAGTTTTTTTTCGAACAAACTCATTATTGTACTCAGAAATTAGTTTAATTACTCTTAGTTAGGAACAAATATTAAATTCAAATGATCGCAACTTTAGAAATATTCCTTAGTGACAAGAAAAATACTCTGCAAAGCCCATGATTGTAAAGAATAGAAAATGAAGGGAACTGATTGTGTAATGTTTCGGAAGTAACGTATGCCGTAGGTTTAAATTAAAAAAATGTATTATAAGAAAAATCCAATTATAAATTTAAAGACTAGTTAACAAACATGTAATCGTTATTAGAAAATGTAAAACCGAAAAACTGTTAATAAACTTCCAGTGTATATTATATCTTTGATTACAAATAGTATTAATAAAATTAAGTAAAAGTTCGGTGCATAGAAAACGTAATCTAAAGTAGCAAATTAATTAAAAATGATATAAAAATTAAGTATAAGATAAAATGTATGACAGTTTTAAGTTTGAACAAAGGACTGAAATGCGTGTTACAAATGCAAATAAAAACAAAACCACGTCCCATTTTTATATACTCAAACTTGGATGTCCATGATCTAGAATTATATGATTACAAATTACTTTATAAACGGACAAAATCTATTTATTGTCATGAACACACACTATTACGAAGTAATTTTAGGTCTGTAACCTAGTGTGCTTTGATTAAGGCAAAACGCAATTGATCTATTTCAATATACCACTTTCATGGATTCAACTATATTCCGCCTAGCTATTGTTTCCTATTTCTTTAAAGCGGCAGTAATGCAACCAAATAATCGATATACTCTTTCAAATGAAGCCTACAACCTACTTTCAAATCACAAATTTGTAGTGCCTTCAACACAGATTAACCAACCTATCCTAAATTCTAGAGTTTATAGACCGGAACTCAATAAAAACCAAATTTTTGTTAACCTGGGTATATATAACTATAGCCACCTAACTGCAAAGTTCCAATTATTATTTCATGCTTCAAATAGATGCACATCTTAATTAAAACAATTAAACTTTTAAAGTATATCATATTAACTAAAAGGGAATAAATAAATATGGATGACCAAAATCGATTGGTACGAATTAGTGTACAATGGAAATAACCAAGTAGGTTAAAAAACCGTCCTTTATAATAAAGCTTCCTAATACGATATTAGGGTAGCAACGTAATTTTCATGCTAATAAATCCGTAAATAGTAACCTCAAATGAACGAACTGTTCCTTGGTTCAATTTTTGATTAAAAAAAGTATTTCAGTTCACAAATACTATGATTAGATCAATAATGGGCAAAGCAGCATAATTATACACGTTTATGCTTGTAAATAAGTAAACGTAATAGTGAATGATGTACAAAAATCGAAGGGTGTGACAATAGTTACCTCTGACCTTCAGTATACAATTTTAAAGACAGCAAAGTTGTGTCTTTAATGTGTGCCAAATACCCAATGTAGTTGCTATCTAATATTTGATGTATTTTGAATAAGTTGTGGTTGCTTTGGGATTACCTAGATTCAGGTGATTAATTTTTTCAGCCTACAGCCCCGGAATTTAGGAGAGATTCAGTAAATAGATAGGTTAAAGCTTCTTTCCCACATATACGCACCACTATCTGGATACTTTTCAGCAAGTTTTATAATGTACCCAGTCATCGTAAAAAGTAGCTGTCATTCCTATAGGCATGTCCTTTTAACAACTTACACATCAAAAGGGTGGCTAACCGCTACTATCAACTGTATTCAAAACCGCTGATAATTAAGGATAGTGAGTAATGAAAATTTTATAGCTTATTGCGAGAACATTTAATTTGTAACACGTTTATACGCATTTTTATCCCCTAATGTTGTCACCGCATTGTCACTCTCTGTTGTTACCTTTGATTAGTACGTAACTTTGGTTAGTACGTGCCAAAATGGCTCTTACAAATTAAATTGTATCTTCGTGCTTATTAGTATGATTGCCCTTATATTAAACTTACCTCAATATCTGATCTAATTTGTGCTTTATTTTGTACCGCGGATAGGTCAAACTACATTGTTGCTTATAAGTAAATGGTACTAGGGCTTTCTTTTCCTTTTTTACTTTATCTTTTAGGTCAGTAATTACTGTGATTAATGTTACCTCGCTTTATCGCTTTCATAAGAAGCCGTCGAAAAGGAGACAAAGGGGCGGTTTTTAATTTATTTGTTAATTGGTTCTTTAATTTGGTGTAGGTAATTATACACCTCGCTAATACAATAGCAATTTCATAAACGGAAGAAAATTATACCCTACAAAATTTTATTAAGCTAGCAGACAAAATCTTACAACAAAACTTAGTTATAAGGAATACATTAGACGTTGTAAATGATTCCAGTTGCCAAATGCGGTCAATTAACAAACCCGTTAAATCTTTATTAATTTTCAAGAGCACTCTCTGCCGAATAATTCTATCAAATTAAATGTTAAACTACTAACAATTACGTGTCTTGAGATCTGGGCAAATATTTGCCCAGAAAATTTAATTCTTGTAAATTAATAACAACAAAATTGTATTAGTTAATAATAACAACAACTAATGCGTCTCTAATGTTTGTATCTAGGACGAATTAATCACTGCAAAATCACTTGTTTGTTCTGAGACCCTTTTTCACTATCCTGGTTAACTTTTGTTAATTCTTCGATTGTCGGTTACCCAATTCCAGCTTCACCAGCTCAAACTTCCTTCTGGTAGTCCAATTGTTCCTACCAGAATTTAATGTTCCGCTTCCATGAAATAGCTGTGGTTACGCTTTGGGTGGCGTCAATTTATTTAAAACTTTTGCTATCAATTTACCTTATGAATTTAATAGATTTTGTAATACAAAATTGATTTATCTTAGTGCAGGGACTTTTATACCTGTTCGATTTCCTGTGATTCCTTACATATCAATACTTGTTTGGAAATATCTAGAATCGTCTCTGTTTCTTTACTCTTCAGCTATTCCTGCGAATTTCGCGACCAGATAATCACTTCCTTACTATAAAATCTCTTCAGTTAGCCCAATTAGAGATCTTTATTTTCACGCGACCATGCCAAATTCTGTCTTTATTTATTATTTGTTTCCTAGTGTTTTAAATAATAAAACATACCTCATTTAAGGCCAATTTCATAAAAAACTTAAAATTCATCTTAATTTTAAAGTTACTTTTACTGCTATAACTAGGATTGTCTATACAATTGCGACTATAAAAATTAAGGTTGACTTTAAATAAAGTAACCTTATTTATGCCACCTTGTTCTTTAGTTGCTCCTAAGAAGTTGTAGATTGCTAATTTCCTTAGATCACCCTTTCAATTAGCTTTAGCACCTTTTAATTTCCTATGTATCTATTGACTTAACTTTTGTTATTCTCTTTATATTGTTATTAGGCTTAAAGTTTGGTATTTTATATAATATGTTTTAAAATTAAACCCCAGCTTATTTCTCTGGTACCTTCTTAACAAAGTTTTCACTGTGCAGTTCTTTTATATTTAATGGTTACCTAACGCCGGTTTCCCTGGTTCCTACTACTTAATACAACGTTTGCGTGAGTAGTTTCATTTTATTCTTGATTGATGGCATAGGAGAAAATATACCACAACCGGTTGCTATTAATTTCATTTATAAAATCAACGATAGCTCAATATTTCTATCAGTTCACTTTATCCTAACATTTCACGTTTGAAAATTGCTTTAAACCAATTAACTACATTATAAGCTCAGGTGTAAAGTACCTTAACCCATAAATCTTTTCGGGACTTAGTAAGTTGGCCAGCGATAACAATTTAATTTAGATTAATCAAATTTCGACCACTTAACCAGTATAGTGAGCCTAAATATTAGCTAGAATTTAAGATTTTGTTTATTATTGTAATTTATATCAGATAATATTAGAGAATACGCCTGTTACATATTTCGTTTCTTTTTCTGCTAGGTTAGACATACAAGTTGTATTACCTTGTTTTATTATTTACGCATCGCAGGTTCTCCAAGGTAGGTTTAGTGAAAAACATAAATGGTTTCCTGAGACTGCATATGTAAGAATAATAGCCCAATGAATCTATAGTGAATTTTAAATATGGAGAGTTAAAACAATAATCTGAACACAAAAATTTGTATTATTGATTACCAATTTGTGCCAAACGTTTTCGCCCATTAAATTCTTGCAAACATCTTCACGGCAATTATTGTAATTTAAGCATTAGGATGTAAGATTTATTAACGAACGTTTTGGTCTCTGGGCCAGATCATGTCAATTTGTTGAAACAGCGATTAATAAATGAATATATTGTGACGATATATCACAATAGACAACAAATTTGAAACAAATTTTTGTATATATGAAGTTGGAGTGTTTATTTAATTAGTTAGTTATGCATGTAATTTGTGTCTTTAATATAGAAAACTTAATATATGTTAAAGGGCATCGCCCCTAAAACTCCTCCTTCCGAGCATCCGCTTTTTCAACGGTTAAATTGCTTATTGTTTAGTAACGGCCTTAGTAACCAGAAGGTTCATGACGCAATTAATTTTTATTTAGAGAACATGTCACTTCAGGGGTGAAATAAATTTAATGTGATGTCCATTTCGTTGCGTTAGTGCTTCAGAACTTCGGTCATTGAATACTTTAGATACTGATCGAACTAAATTCAGCGGTTTTCCTACTCCCGACTACTGAACGTCATATATTTTTTAACGGTGTTGCCATACAGCTTTTCTCCCCCACTGAATACATTTGATTTACGTTAGAAGTCTAGTTTAATTCTATTTTCTAACCCACATTTTCTTTATTTTAAGTTTTCAATGTTTTTACTGAAAAATAAAATTCTTGCTCAAATTTCTTTCATGTAATGCGAAACATAATTTCTTTAATAAACTGTTTTTTTACTTTCATTATAAATCAAATTTTAAGAAATCATTATCTTCCTTCGCCATATTACTAGATCGCTTTTAAGATAATCTGAATCATTTTGTATAAATAATCTTTGTGAAGATTCAGTAGAAAAATGTGTGTATTCTATTTTACATGAAATAAAGAGGGAAAATAGTTGCAACTAGATGTTTGGCTTAACACTATGATATGCGACATAAGAACGTTTATACCAGCGGGAACAAGGTTAATCCTCAATGTCTTAAACAGTTAGAACGCTGTTCATATTACTTTTAAAGCAATTTTATACCATTAGTTAAGCAAAAACATCATTCATTGCAACGCACGTATTCTATTTACACATATACTTACCTAAGGATAAGTTTCGTACTCTCAAAAGGAAAGTTCCTAAGTGTCCCTCCGATTTCAATGAAATTTGTACAGATTATGGTAAACTAAATTCTAATACACTCGAATTTTTTTATAATCTCTTGAACCCCCCAAAGTTGGCACTGAAGTGCGCCACATGTTCATGTAGATCTATAAGTAGCGTTTCGATTTTAATAAAACAAAGTCCAAGATGTACGCGTTCGTACGATCTTCAGATCGCAAGTGGCCTTATATTGTCAAGCAAAAAATGTCCCTTCTGTTAATAACCCAGGCTGTTTCTTACGTATTGCATCGTGCATTTTATATATAAAAATCTTTTCTGAGACCGTTTCAGGAAAATGTATCCTTAATCCCAAAAGATGAAACATTTTGGCACAGCGCTAGTCTGGATACGTCCACATCTTTAAAAATTGTTTTACCTCCAATTAAAAGCAATGCATTCAGATTTCATCGCGAGCAGCTATGCGTCGTAATATTGAATTTTCTTCAGTACCGCACTGTATCATAGTATCTAAGACTACGATCATTCGATTCTGTTTGTCATGCTTGGTCCATTCTAGCAGGACCTACTTTATACACACTTCCCTATACCTGAGCTCTCTCCATGGAAGATTAAATGAGCTAACCCCTTGGAACTTCTAATTGCATCTGCTACAATGCCAATCGTTATTCGTAGGCCTTATTCTGACACTGAAAATTTTTTACCTAACTATGCACAGCAAAATGAGTAGCTCTATAAATCAGTAAAATTGCAGTAGGTATGTGTGACCTGCAAATTTTTTAAACCACAGCATGTTACTCTGTACTATCCAACTTGTTACTTTCTGTAATTACACCTGATATGGGTGCTTCAGCAACGCAGACATATGATGTTCTTATGCAACTACATCATGCGATTTATAAAAGCCTGCCATCTGCTGATAAAGAGGGCAATTATTTTAGCGTTGCCAAATGGCGCAGCACCAATTTATAATTAAGTTGATGAAGCGGTCTAAATGTCGAAACACGCCATTTTAGATGTTTAAAATTACATCCTACTGCATAAAACTTTCATCCCAAACTTTAACATCCTTAGAGTGCGGGTTATAACCCCTAAATTTTTAAATGCGAAACAGGGGTTTGTGATACATCTTTTAAAAGGTACTGTCATTGTCTATTCAAAAATGCTATTATTTTCAAATGTAATTCAAAAATCAACATTAAAAAAATAAGATCCTCTAATTAAAGAATTCGTCAGAATAGGGATAGTTCTACAGATGATTGGTTACGAAGATAGCACACGAGCACAGACCAAAGTTGCTCGCCTATTTCACGAAACATTTTCGGATTTGCCGCCTATATCCCAAGGGACAATAAATAAAATTGAAAATCAGTTTCGTAAGCTTGGACCTGTAAAGCAGATAAAAAGAGCACCTTCCAATGCAATAAATAATGATACCAAATTTGATGCAATGTTTGAGTTTGAGGGAAACCCACGTACTTCGAGTCGGAAAATAGCTGCAACATTAGATGTTACCCATTCATCGATTCTTCGAATATTAAAAGAAAATAAAATGCATCCCTATGAAATGTTACCAACACAGGAGCCCATAGAAGAAGATTTTGATCAAAGAACGTATTTTTGTGAACAAATCATAGAAATGTTAGGTAACAATGTGATTCAAATAGGCACGTTTTGTTTTCGGATGAGTGCACTTCTACGCTTCACGGACATGCTAATCGTCAAAATTGCCGCTACTTACATACAGATAATCTTAACTGGACAAGAGAAGGACATACACAGTACCCTGAAAAGGTTAATGTTTGGGTAACCATTGTCATTAATCCGTTTTTCTTAATAACAACTTAAATGGAAGTAATTATGTAGCAATTCTCCAAAATAGTGTCGTGCCAACTTTAGCAAATTTATATCCTGAACCAGTAAATTCATAAGTTTCAGCGAATACGATATGGTTCCAGCAAGATGGAGCACCGCCACATTACCTAATCAATGTCCGGCAGCACCTCAACCTAATATTTTCAAATCGATGGATAGGAAGGCGAAGAGCGATAGAGAGAAGCCAGCACGAACGCCTGATCTTTCACTATTATACTATTTCTAATGGGGATATGTGAAAAGTGTTGTATACAAAACTAAACCACTAAATTTAACTGACTTAAAAAGAAGAAGAATGCTTGCGATTAGGTTGATCACACCACAGATGCTGAATAACGTTAGAAGACAGTTCTGTATAAGATCAGGATGATGCCAAGACGTACGAGGCGAGCACTTTGAACATCTATTACATTAAGTTTGGTGTATTTTTTGTTATTTACATTATCTAGAACTAAACGGGACTACCTATTAAGTTCCCAATGCGCTAGTAGCGAATTTCGTCATTAAATGCTTTTATTTTTTTAGGGTTAGTTTTTGCATTACATTTTAAAACAATAACATTATTGAATAGACCTCTCAAATGATTTATCATAAGCCCCCACTTCCTGTTTAAAAATATTGGGGTCGCAACCCTCAATCTAAGGATGATAAATTTTGGGATGAAGTTTTTACGCAGTAGGATGTAATTTTAAAATATAAATATATATATATATATATATATATATATATATATATATATATATATACCGGG
>JAHWXV010691226.1:0-12383 GCA_024586415.1 Phrixothrix hirtus | reverse complement strand
TTTTAATTATTCTTTGGTGTGATTTGTGTTGCCTAACTTTAGATTATTTAATTAATAAAATATATTTTCATGCTTTTGTTGCATTAATTAATAAAGAATAATTATACTTAGGTTCAATTTATTAATTAATGACCAAATTCTATATCAATATATATATATATATATTCGTATGAAAATTGTCAAAAGACCGAGAGGATTTTTGAAATCTTGTTCGGTCTTCCAAGTGACGGCCATTAAGAATCAAACTCGTGCATGGTCCTTGATGGACCTTCTTTTCAAGATTGCCGACATCCATCAAAAAAGAAAAAAATTAATTAATTTACTATTTTTCAATATTTCTAATATGACAAACTCAAACTGTCAGTCACATATATGTATATCAATGTAGATAATATATTTTATAAAATGAGCTAGTAAATGCTTCAATAATAGGCATCACCATCAAGTGGGAGCTTAAGCTGATAACACTTACAAAACTAGTTATTTTATAAATAATATTTACACAATTATGAATAAATTAGAGCTGACAAGAATTCATCAATATATACGGAGTTATAACCATGGTGATTACTAAACCCGATTAATGAGGCTGTGTAAACGTAATCATATACTACGTTTATACCGTGTCACGATCGTGGAATCGTTGTAACCGATTCACTATTTATGCGATTGAAATTTGTGGCACAAACGTTTTAAGGTTGAGTTTGAGCCTGCGTAATCGGCTCAATCTTCTAAATTAAGGGATTATATTGAGCACATCTGATCGAATAGAAAAACTATAAGGCATCGGAGGTGTTGAGTTAATGACCCGGCAGATGTTAAACCATGCTACGTAAATAGTGCGTCTGTAATCTCTAAAATGTCGTTAAACAAACAGCAAACGTCAGTCCTACTTTCTTTAATTGAATTACGCTTAAAATTGCACTGGTACAGATGCAATAGTGATTTTAACGTATCCCGTAGCAGCATGTATGGCATAAACACCTAAGTACATCAATTTTAACGTATCGGATAACTTTGCATGGGATATAAAATTATGGCACAAACACAATTTTAATTGTTTTACTTAATTCTTTTAACATTTTAGATTACAAGAGTATCACGAAAACGTAAACAAAAACCGTCCACGGTTAGGAGGAGTTGCAACAAATCATTTAGCATTTCTGAGAGAACGAGTTGAAAGGCAACGAAGTTTAGCGACAGCACAATCAAATTCTAGTAGTAGCAGGACAGGATCTTTGGAATGCCTTAATTATGAGCTAAAAAGTGACGTAGAGAATACCAGAAATAGTGTTGAAAGGTTAGATAGTCAAGTTATATCTCTTCATCAAGATGTCGCTGCTTTAAGTGCCGAAGTGAGTAATCTAAAATAATGTTAATTTAGCTATTTATATATTTTTATAGGTCAGAAACGCTATCCAAGCGTTACATGATATGACTACTCCAACATCAGATGGATCTCGTCATTATCCAGCTCATTCAAACCCTAACTTAGCAAGACTGACAAATGCTGGATACCAAAATGGCGTCCTGGCCCGAAGTTCTTCCCATCCACCAGAAATGTTCTACTGGGAGGAACCGTTATCCGCAACAGACCCAGCTCCCTGTTTAACTTCCATTATTGACAGTACAACCCAAACAGAATTTGATGACTTATTTTATCATTATATTATTCAAAATCCTAGGAAAGTACTTTGTATGTTAGGTTTGGATCCGGATAAAATAGATTCGACTTTCTACAGAACTAATATTAGAAAAAGTTATACTTTCCCGAATGGTAGTTATAAACATGTTATAATTGATAGAAAAGGTGATAAAAGCAAGGCTGAAACTGTAGGTGAAGATGTTACGATAAATGTAAATACAAAACGTAGTGATAGTTGTAGTAAATCAGGTATGTTTTATTGGAATTCTCCATATACGTCTGTTATAAATAGCGACGATGAAGAAAACGAAATTTTAGTAAAAACTAGTCCCAAGTTGAAGATTTGAAAAAACATTTAAATGTTTTCTTTAACTAAAAATAAGTCAATTCAAAGATAAATAAGGTGTTCTAAAATTCGTACGGCCTAAACGTTGTTCCCATTGAATTATCTTCATCTTTAATCAATGGGGCATTTAGAACAAATCTTTATATCAAAACTGTTGCAAACAGCTAATTAATTTGTGACGCCAAATTTCTTCATCTAATGAATCGAACCTGTTTCTTCCTCAGCTGCGTTGTTCCAGAAGGATTTATAACTTAAACGGCAGCGACATGTACCTCTACACTAGAATATGAATTTTGACTGTTGTCAGAACCAATCACTTTTACAAGGAATAAAGGAATTTTTTATGCAAACTTATTAAACACAAGCAACTGACTTCTATTACATCGCGTCTCTTGTCTATTCCCAAATCATGAAATACGAATTTTCATATCAACACCGATCCAACAAACTTGTGGTAGTAAAAGGTTATACTTTATTCAAATTGCTCGAAAACATTTTTACAATTCTTCATCTTCAAGCCGAACTTAATCTAACGTGGGTAACGTCTATTATTTTGGACTGAGACTTGGAGCAAGCCCTATGCATAACAAGGTAAATTCTTTGACCAACTGCGCTATGGTGACTTTATTTCAGCAAATTAACATACCTATAGAAGGAATAATTGATTTCTGTCTACATTTCAGGTTAATATAAAAAGCAAATACCTCGGCATTTTTGCTTAAAACAATGTAAAACTAGTTGATTCGATTTATTTAATGAAGAACGTAGAGGTCCTTTTAATGCATCGGTTGAAAATCACCACGTACATCCAAAAGTTTTACTGAAAAGTCAAGGCTACACCCTTTTTAATTACTTCTATCTTAAACTCGATACCAAATAATTTAATCAAATTTGTGATTAAATGTTCCTTTTTATGAAAGTCTAGCTCTAACCTTTTGTAACATTATATCTACAATATAAAGATAAATTTAGTTTTTCAACTAACGCATATCATTGTGATGAATATCAGTAGTGCCTCTGTAAATTTCCTTTAAAAATTACCTACGTATTTAAAACAATCAAGTACACGTTGTTATTTATTTTATGTTATTAATGAAGTTATTGTAAATTATGTATATAATGTATTTAAAATAACATTCCATTGCTATTTTGTAAGTTATAGAAAAAGATAGAATATATAATTAAGATGTATATATTTATATATTTCCATATTTTTTAATTTAGTCAATACATGTTTCTTTGTTAAAAATAGAGAAAATAAATAATTCGAGTTTATCTGAGTATTCGATGTAGCAAAAATATTCGATGAAGTAGCAATGGTTGAGTTCAACGCATTTCTCATTTCTGTGGCTGTTGCATTAGATAGAATAGTGATGGGCTGTTGTCTGCTGAACGTCTAAATGCTGTTACATGCACAAGACGTAATAATCTTAAAGTTTAAAAAATGTTATTAAACCAAAACTTGAAACGTTAAGCAATACAATATAATATAATGAAGCTTTCTGTACATGTTAGATATTTTCAAGTTATTTACAATGCGCAAAAAAACATTTGTAATACTCTTTTTCCACTTAACGAAGCAGCGGCGGTTAAGCCAGTTGGGAAAAATGGCGAGCGTCGTCGCAGCAGCTTGCACGTAGCAATTGAATTCTATAAAGAACTGGAACAGCATCCACTATAACGAATACACGCTAGACTTTGAAGTAATCCTGTGCGAGTGAGAAAATGTGAGGTGGTTGTATAGTTATCGCAGTTTACAGTATAAGCATGTGTAAGGCATGTTCGTAATAGTAAAAAAATAATTTCGTCGTTGTAACGTGTTTATGTGATAACCATGTGTAATTTTTCAATAATTGTACCTTTCATTAAACATTTTCAAGAATATTTTTAAATTACTAAAAAAATTGCATATAACTTTTTTTTAATATGGCGCAGTCTTGTATAGCTATTGGTTGCACGAATCTAAGTGGTAAAAGAAATAATATTCAGTTAATCATTAAAATTAAAACTTTTAAGTTATTTTCAACCCATTTACCCTAGTGAGAGAGATGGTTCAATACTGGTATTGTAGTTGCTATTCCAGTTATTTTAGTATATTACTTCAATTCACATAGCGAATCGTTTCGCCAGGCCGTTGCCTCTGTGATAAGAGTATCTAGCACTAACGTCATTCTTGCCCAGACAAACTACTAAATAGAAATATTCTTAAAAATTCCGTCTTTCTAGATTTGTTTTTATAGATTAGCGTAGCATAGAATAAATAGGCGGGTTGCATAAAATACAATTAAATATTTAACTGGTTATCAAAGTTTACAGTCGAAGGATGATTATTTAAAGGTGTTCTAGCTTCGTAAGTTGATTACTTTTCGTTTTCTGTTCGTGGAATCAATAGGTAAGTTCAATGGGCACAGAAGATGTTTGTCACTATGAACTTCACTCAGTAACGATAAAATTAGCTGCTGTCGTTTCAACTCATTTACAGTTTGAAAAATATAGCTATTTATATTTTAAACATCATTATTATTATGATTACTGCATAGCAACATTTCATTTTTTAGTAATAAAAGTTGAATATTGCAAGTGCTCATGATAGTGTCCTGAAGGTTGTACCAGGGTGACGTGATAAAATTACTTCCACGAATAGTTTAAATAGCGCGCTAGTCCGCTGATTTTTACCAGCTGTTTTCAAATGCGCCGACACAATCGGCTGCAAAGTGAAAGCTGAATGTCAGTGCTTGCGTTCAACAAATATTTTTATGTTAGCAATCCAGCTGCTGTATCCGCTATACACGTTGAATGTAGGCAAAAATTTGATTTATTTAAAATAAATACTTTTCAAAGGTACAACTCTATTTTCATGCCATCAGAAGTTTATATATTTAAACAAAAAATATAGCTTACAAAATATTTAAATATTACTGAACAATTTTCTTGTATTACTTTAAAAGTCTAATTGATGTAAATATTTATGTAAATACAAGGTGTCCCAAAAATAACTGACACCGCGAAAATTGTGGGTAGCTTATGACCTGTAGAACAAAATTCTTATGCATTTTTTCAAAATCTTATAGTTCTAGAAATATTAACAATTAATCCATAAAGTCCAGGCCTGGCGTGAGGGCCGTGCTGGATAATAATATCGATACCCTTGACAGTATATCTTGAATTATGGGACATATGTTTGTTTCTAAAAGTATTTATTACAGAAAATAAAGTTAAAAGCATTTTATATTACTTTACCTAGCATATTTTAGAACAGTACTTCTCAATCTCCGATACACGAACCTAACAGGTAAGTGAAAAATTTAAAAATCATTTTTGCAAAGCGAAATAAATAAATAAACAATGTATTTTCCAGTTGTTCGTTTGTTTACAATAGGCTCCATTAACCTAGCGGCACCATGACTGAATTTCCTATTCAAACTCTAGCGCCAAACCTACTGCGGCTAGCGCAGCTCGCACCATCAAAGCCAGAGCTAGCGCTAAAATATTTGTAAAGTTATAATCAATTAAAGTTTGATGCCGCTAGGTGAATGCTTTTTTGCCATAGCAACTAATATGATTGAAACTCTAGCGAGATAAAGGAAGAAAAACGAAAAAGTTCGCCATGGTTGAATTTTGCCGAAATATTTTACATATTTGTTCTTTTGAGCTAGAGGATTTCCACTCGAGCCTGTACTGAATCCTTGGTAGCTTAGATGGTAAAGTGGCTGGGATATGTTCAGAAGTCGCAAGTTCGATCCCTGCCCGAGGGAACGTTTTCTAAAAATGCAAGTATTCTAAATATGATTATCTTATATTTCTTCGCATTTAACTAAGTTTCTGTCGACAATTAGGAAGTTTGAGCTGTATAGTTTAATTTATACACTACCTTTACAATATAAATAATTTATATTGAATTTTCTCATTTGCTAGCTCTTATTTTAATAGAGCTAGCTCAAAAGAACATGTATGTAAAATATTTCGGCAAAACTCAAACATGGCGAACTTTTTGATTTTTCTTCAATTGGCTTTATCTCGGAAACCATTGTGGCACTAGTTCTTCTTTTAACGGAGCTAGTTAGCTCTAGATCAAGCGAATATGTATGTAAAATATTTCGGCAAAATTTAACCATGGCGAACTTTTTCCTTTTTCTTCAATTGGCTTTATCACGAAAAAGGTAGTGGCGCTAGCTCTTATTTTGACGGCGCTAGCTAGAGCTAGCTCAGAAGAATATGTATGCAAAATATTTCGGCAAAATTCAACTATGGCGTAAATTGTCCGTCTTTCTTCAATTGGCCTTCCTTATCTACGAAAAGGTAGTGGCCCTAGCTCTTATTTTAACGGCGCTAGCTCAAAAGAACATGTGTGTAAAATATTTCGGCAAAATTCAACCATGGCGAACTTTTTCCTTTTTTTACAATTGGTTTTATCTAGAAAACCATTGTGGCGCTAGTTCTTATTTTGATGGGGCTAGCTTGCGCTAGCTCAAGCGAATATATATGCAAAATATTTTGGCAAATTCAACCCTGGCGTAAGTTTTCTCTTTTTCTTAAATTGACTTTATCTCGGAAACCGTTGTGGCGCTAGCTCTTAATTTGGTGGTGCTAGGTCAATATAACTTAGCGCTAGAGTTTCAATCATATTGGTTGCTATGGCAAAAAAGCATTAACCTGTCGGCACCAAACTTGAAATGTTTATGACTTTACAAATATTTTGGCGCTAGCTCTGGCATCGATGGCAGTAGCCATAGTAGGTTTGGCGTTAGCGTTTGAATAGGAGATTTAGTCGTGGGTCCGCTAAGTTAATGGAGCCTTTACAATAGTAATTTTTAGGGAATAATATTCCTACTGGTTCGTGTAAAAAGAATAGCTTATTTTGTTTTAGAATGTCTCCATTGAACACGTTACAAATCTTAAAACAAAATTAATTGTTTAATTTTGTCTGACATTTAATATAAAATAATATAGAATCTGGTGTTCTTAACAAATAATTTTGGTTGCAAGTAATGAAGCAATCATTATGTTTAAAAATTAAATATTTAAGTGTCACAGCTGACAAAATTGTTTTGTTATTTCAAAGAAAGTAAACAAGCACGTCCTAAACAAATATTAGTATTATTCTAAGAAGTATTAAATTACAGTAGTACATTTTTACTATCGTTCAATTCATAATTCTATTTATTTTCTAAACAGTATTTACAGAAAATTATTTGATTTAAATTTTCAAAATTTAAAAATCGTTTTTGAAAACAATTGATAAGAAAATTGTGCTCTATAGGTTATAAAGTATGCGCAGTTTTCGTGATACACGCTATTTTTGGCACACCCTGTAGAAGCACATTTAGAAGCTTGTAAATTGTGATTTTTTCTAAAGCGCTACCTATTGTATTGTATTTAGATGTAACAATAGATCTTTGTAAGTGTAAATGGTCACCCATAATGTTAAACAACAATGATACAGAATAAGTAAATTAAAGGTTCATAAAGTATAATAAGGAGTTATTGATGTTACGAAATTTATTAAAAATTCGATGTAACTAAATTCGATGAATATGTAAAATTCCTAATGGCTCTCATACCTGTCGGTCTGACAATTATTTAATATTGGTTATAGTTATTTGTAAATAGTTAATATTAGTAAAAAAATGATTAGTTTAAAGTTTGCAGTTACTACAAGCAACTTTTTATTATCTTATATTTTGGTTAGTATTTCATTATAATACCTAGTAATAATAAATATTAATAATTTATGCCACGACGTGATTTTTAGTTAATTTAAATAAGTTTAATCGTATGATACCTTATTAAATTTATTCCATAATGTGTTTTAGGTCGTATGCCTATTTTACAATCCAACTGATAGTGGGGCTGTTCAATTAACACAAAATAATTTAGATATAACTCTAGGTAAGTCAAAAATGAAGGTAATCAAGTTAAATATCCTATGTTTCCATTTCAGCCTCAAATGAATTAGTATTTATTGATTTTTATGCCGACTGGTGTAGATTTAGTAACATTTTAATGCCTATATTTGATGAAGCTGCTAATAAAATTCACGAAGAGTTTACCGAAGCTGGAAGAGTTGTTATGGCAAAAGTAGATTGTGATAAAGAAACTTCAATTGCCACACGATTTCACATCACAAAATATCCTACTTTAAAAATTATTAGAAATGGGCAACCAGCTAAGCGGGAGTATAGGGGGCAACGATCCGCCGAGGCTTTCGTTACATTTATTAAGCAACAACTAGAAGACCCTGTTAAAGAGTTTAGTAAGTGATATAAATAATGTTATATAAAAATGTGATTTGTTCATTCTAAATTTTAGGTAGCCTTGCCGAATTGATAAATTTAGAATCGAATAAAAGAATTATCATAGGATATTTCGATAGACGAGACCAGCCCCAATATAGTATTTTTAGAAGAGTTGCAATGAATCTTAAGGATGATTGTCAGTTTCATGCAGGATTCGGTGATGCTTCAAAACAAATGCATCCTCCCGGAGAGCCTGTCGTTGTATTTAGACCTGATAAGGATAGATCAAATGATTTAGATGAAACATATACTGGAAGTTTGACTGTTTTTGATGATCTTCATGTCTGGTTAGCTGAGAAATGTGTTCCTTTAGTCAGAGAAATTACATTCGAAAACGCTGAAGAGCTTACAGAAGAAGGATTGCCTTTCCTTATACTTTTCCACAATCCTGATGATAAAGATAGTATTAAAAAGTACAATGAAATTGTTCGGAATGAATTAATTAGTGAAAAACGTAAATATAAATTTATCTTAAATTTTAAAAATTAATTCGTTTGTATTTTAGAAAATATTAACTTTTTAACGGCAGATGGGAAAAAATTTGCTCATCCTTTACATCATTTAGGTAAAAGTGAATCTGATCTTCCGTTAATAGCAATCGATAGTTTTAGACACATGTACCTTTTTTCAAATTATAAAGATATGGAAATACATGGAAAATTAAAACAATTTATTAACGATTTGTATTCAGGAAAATTACATAGAGAATTTCACTATGGTCCTGATGGCGATGCCACCGAAGAAATGAAGGAAGTTAAACCTGCTAGTGGGAAACCTACGTCGCCACCTGAAAGTACTTTTAAGAAACTAGCACCTTCCAAAAATAGATACACACTACTCAAAGATGAATTGTAAAAGTTCTGTAGTGTGTTTTTTAACCCTCAATTTTAGCAAAATTTCCTCTAAAATTACTGTTGTAACTTATTTGTTTGTGTTCTTCAAAAATAAACCATTAACTACTAAACTGAGTTTTAATTTATTAGGTATTTTTTTTTAATATGTGGAATGCCCTTATTAAAATGTTACCTAGTTGTCCGTGCATGTTCCTACTAGAATAAAAATTGCCGGTAGCAAAATTCAAGCTGTAAGGAATGTTATAAAACAGATCCTTATGATATGGGACAACAAAATCTGACCTTGACACCTGGGAGTAGATTTCTATAATGAGCATTTTTGATAAACTGCTCTATACCAGTTGAAATGTTTCATCTCTGTTGTATTGTAAAAAGCCGGAGCAGATTAGTTTTTGAAACTGTCCAATGTGTCAACTTTGCTTTCCTAAATTGTAGAAAAGTATATGATAGAACTGCTATCATATGTTAAATACTCAGTTAATCATTAGAAGGTTGATTAGTATTTTATACATTGTAAAAACTATAGGATTCACAATTTGTTTATTTTTGTCGATCATATCCTATTTCTATTTTAGTTGATTGCTAGTTTGTTGGTGTCAAATGCAAAGTCAGCGGTGGGACTGTATGTTAATGTGTTCAGGTCCAATGTTGCACCTAGGATTTTATTTGAAAGAGAAATCTATTACTATGTTTAATAGTAGAAGTAAACCTAAAGATTTTAGTAACTTTATGCACATATCTGTAGACCAACATCAAGAAACGCTCAACGTCTAAATGTACTACAGAAAAAATGAGAATTTTGCTAATCTGTTTAAAACCTAAGATAGATATTTTTAATGTAAAAAGGTTCTTAACACGTATGTGGCTTACAAGCACAATGCTGATTAATTTTGTTGATAAATTAAAAAAAACAATTTTAGTAATTATTTACAATAACAAAATTTTGCATATCGCTTCTCCGATAGAACAACGATGTAATTGTATAGGGTATTAGTGTATAATTAAGTCATTGTTCTACCGAAGCAGCGATATGTACTTAAATAAATAAATACAACCTCATGTATTGTTTTCTCATAGTTTTTAAATTATTTAATTTAAAATCGTTCCAGATTGATTTATATATTATATTTAATCTTTATGAAGCTCAGTAAATCTAAACAGCTGGAAGTTTTTGCTTTAAAGAACTTGCAACATCTGTAAACATTTCTTTATGCAATCCTCCAACTAATGCTCTAAGTTGGTAAAAAAGTTGTCACCATCCTTAATTTTTATATAATTTTCCGTTTACCATTCAGGGCAAAATCGCTTGGTTACGATTGCACCATGACTGTTTTTAATTGATTTCATTTTATCTTATAACTTAAAATTAGGTAAGTTTAATTTGTCAAAAGATGATTCTGAGTTTATCAATTTTAATTTTAACTTAATCGCTTGAGTAATAAACAAATGAATTGATCTTGATTTTAAAAATTGACGTAATAACTTGAATGTAGCCATTTATATGGGGTCCGTTTGAACACAGGCACCTCTTTATGAATCAAATAATATCCAATAAAACTTTTCAAACAAAACAATTTATTTTACATCAAAGTATATATCATTGTATTTCATTTAGTACAGATACTGGCAATCGACTGATTTTGTGGCCCAACGAAATATTTTCTAAAAGCTTAAAAAAGTCATGATACAGCAAAACTAACTTTAATACAAATTTACATCACATTCTAAATAAAATTAGTGACTGCAAAAATCATTTATTTTACCTGTTAACAAAATTAAAACTAGGTAAGAAAGAAAACAAGATCTGCAAAAAAGTTTGTTACTGAATGCAGTATACAAATTTGAAAGGTTGCCAACTATTAGTTTACTATATTGAACCAAGTTACATTTGTACACTCCACGGTTGTTTTAAAAATTGGGAAACTTGTTTTTATGCCCACTGAAGTTTTAAGACAAAAGAGACAAGGTAAGGGAATTTAGTTAGCATAGCTAATGAATTGCCATTTACTAAATATTTTGAACTTGAAAAAACAAAGCGTTTAAGATTAATAAGCAATTTTAGATCTAAGTTAGTAAACAATATTATGCTAATCGCATTTTTATGTTTTTAAACAAATTAAAAAATTTGATTTGGTGTGGGATATATGTAAACAGCTGATACATAAATTAGCGTTTTATACCGTTTGGAAAATTGCTATTTATTGCTATTTAATAATAATTTAACACGATACTTTTGTTAATTAAATCTAATAAGTGTTTAATATTGAATTCAAAAATGTTTTCTAACTAATAATTAATTAAATGAAATATTCATAAAATATAGAAGCCATAGATCCCTAAATAATTTTCCATATCAATTGAACTCCTAGGCTAACCATCATGAAACTCAATAGGGTTGTATTCTGGTATTAAACGAGGGAAATAAAAACAATTAGGTGAATTCGTAAAAATTGTGACCTGCTAGAGTGTCTTCGCACGCACGTACAACATACAGATCAACAGCGTTCCGCAAAGTTCGATTACCATTTTTCAATTTAAAATGTAGTCAAATTGATCTTAAAATAGTTCCATTTTATAGCATAAGATCTCTTCGTTGATAAAAGTTGCAATTTAAATAAATATTTTGCAAAATATGCAAGAAAGCTACTTTTATCGACAAATTGTAATTTGGCACGGTTGACGATAATAGAGTGCACCATGCTTTAAACATAGTTTACAATAAGGATGTCGTACCTTAAATATATTTAAAAATAAATAGCAATAAGATATGAATAAGTTACAACAAATTTAGGAATGATAAACATTGAGATATGTTATGAAAGTGTTTGTGAGGTTAAACCCTGGAAATTATCCTAGTGACTGTATAGGAATATGGACGTTAACCTTAAAAAAAGTAAACGCTTAATAACAATAAACTAATATTTATGTGCAAAATTACCTAGAAATCAGCATAGCGTGCAGGTGATCAAAAAAACACGTTTGAGATAAACAATTTTGTACAGAATTTATTAAACAAAAGGACTTTTCGTAATTTTACACTAGCAGTGTTTCCACCAATTTTCGCTTATAAAAATTGACTCATTCATCCGAACACCTTAAAGAATCTGAAATAAAACAGTTGGACCCTTGAGATAAAACATCATATAAAAATCTGGTGTGAGACAACACACGACTTTCTCTTACACATTTTAAATTTAATTTAAATTTATTTACGTAAATGACTTTTTATACACCGAAATTGT
>JAHWXV010691214.1:0-17633 GCA_024586415.1 Phrixothrix hirtus | reverse complement strand
TTGGGTATATATATATATATATATATATATATATATATATATAAATAGCTTTTAAATATTCTTAATACAATTACATTTACTATAAAGGATGCGAATAGACAAGATGGCATAATTTTTCAGTGAACGGGTTAACGTAAAATAATCTAGTCAGGATATGGTTAATGAAACGTAGTCATATTCTACGTATTTTCTGGTAAAATCCAATGATAAACCAACGTTTCACATCTATGTAGTTTCTATAAGGAAAGCGCGTTTTATTTTTGGCCAAGAACTATATAGACAGACAAGATGTTCCCAACGCAAGATGTGCTACTAAGGCCATGTTGAATTTATTGATGCATTTTATTTTTGATTAAATAAACTGTACATAGTGTAGTACTTAATTATCCATGGTAGCTATTTAGACGAACATAGTTAATTTTAAAGGTGACGGACAGTTATTTTGTAAAAGTACCTTGTACATATATTTCCTAAATGTTCAATTTTAATATCAAGTTTATTTGAAAATAAAGATTTATTTTACTGTTTAAAACTTCGTTAATTGTTATGTATTAAATAAAGTAATTTTCTACTAAACTAGAAATTATGTTCTTGTATTAAAATAAGCCTGTTGTTAACACCTATAATATTTTGCTTAATTTTTCTAATAATGTCACAGGAGATTATTTATTTAGAATTCATTTTTATAAACTGTTTTTCATGCACAGTATAAGTTTTTTCTACGCGTATGGTGGTAGAGACAATTTTCTTTCAAAAACAAAGAGACCAAAATCGACCATGGTCGATTTGTACGTGAAAACTGAGTTTTTTGACTAACGAAATTAATAATTAGAAGATAGCCTTCAGTTTTTATAAAATTAGAAAACAAGACGGTCGAACTCGCTTCGCAACTTAAATTTAGCGTTCTGATAACGAAATTTAAATGAAAATTTTAATTACGGGAGTGTTTTCAAGTTATTAATATGTCCCGGAAAGTATATCGTCAATTTAGTTTTTAAAAAATTCGAAATACCTGAAAAGTAATTTTTTGTTAAAGCGCTAATTTGGAACAAATATCAAGTCCTGTTTAATGCAATTTAAGAGGGAAGTAATTTGTGTACAAAACTGCAGAAAAATTCATTTATGGAAATCCAGAAATCGTACGTTAAGCCCTGGCAAATTAGTGAAGCCTTAGAAGGATGTTGGTCAGGCGTCCATCGATGTCAAATTCCGCTGCCGATCTGATGATAGTGTCTTTGCCGATATGAACCTTGGGTATCTAAATCTGTTATTCTTTTACAAATGCTAATGAATATTTTTTTGTAGGTGCCAAGAAATTTTAATAATCTGTGCTCTTATATAAACGAAATATTTAGCATTGTAATTAGGTTTCAGCAATTAATATTCTTTTACAGTCATCTGAAGTGAAGAAAATGGGGTTTTCAATTGCACGCAATAGAAAAAAGACATATCTTTACCAGGCGAAGAAGGTAGGTACTTATATCTGTTTCAAAACTTTATGTTCATTTATCTTTACATGGATTTGTGTGTCTGCCTTAACTTTAGAGCTACTGACGTTTTTGTATAAACCATATTTACGATATATATGCAGCAGCTTTGCAGGTATTATAATATATCATTTGTTTTTGATTTATTTGAGTTGATAATTAAGATACTTAACAACATTCGTATATCAATAAATTTTTGTTTCATTCATTTTGGGTTTAATTATTTTAGTAATTTTGTCTGTGTTGATATTTATTAAATTGGAGTTATAGGTCAACAAGTTTTACACAATCAAACTTGTGATTCTCACTTATTTTCATCTGGATGTGTTGGTGCCCATGGTAAACATTTAAT
This sequence comes from Phrixothrix hirtus, assembly GCA_024586415.1. Classification (NCBI taxonomy): domain Eukaryota; kingdom Metazoa; phylum Arthropoda; class Insecta; order Coleoptera; family Phengodidae; genus Phrixothrix; species Phrixothrix hirtus. The sequence goes on along the minus strand of JAHWXV010691214.1, from coordinate 15,794 downwards.
TATTGAAGTCATCCCACTGAAAACTGTTCCCATTGAGCTAAGATTAATAAAAAAATTCGACATCTTAATAGTGTTCACGAAAATTATGTAACATTACGACTTCTTCAGTGACTTCTTAGGTTACGTGAGCGGTATGTAGTTAACATTATACCATCTCGCCTACCGTTTTACTTGGGCACTGTAATTAATATCTTCTCGGTCTCTGTGATGAAGCCTTACAATTATTATTTTATCTAGACTACGTTTTCTATTCTTTTGAATAATCCGACGTTGTTGCTTTTAGCGAAATTTAATTTTATATAATGTGTAAGCCTGTATCAAAATTGGCTGTATACAACGTCCTACATTCTACTGGTAGGTTCTTATTAGTGGCATTACCGCAATTTCAGAAACCGAAAATCCACTATCGTTGTCATTTTGGCCGATAGAGATGAATAAATTTTATGCGCACCTGTTACCTGCATTAAGTTTATACAAATTTGTACTACAAAAGAAGCATGTCGAAAGGTGTGCATTGGTGAAAAGTAAACCTGATTCACCACGGCATCGTAATATTAGTGATAAATACTTTTTCCGGTATATACACAGTTTGAGTTATGTATTAATTATGAAGTAAATTTAATGTTTTGTGTAAACAGTTTATAAAGGGATATCTTTACTATACCTATCAAATTAAGCAAGCCAATAAATATGTTATTTTTTAGGCATTAGTGGATGTTTATAAATAATGCCTTGTTCCTGTTTTCACATAAGTACTTTGTTAAACCCATGTAGCATATACAGGGTGTCTCTAAAATAAAGATATTATTTAATACACGTGTACATGGGCCCTTAGTTAACATGTGTAAAAAGTTTTACTCTAGTCCGAAAATTTATTTTCGTAAATTTTTGTGTAAAAGTCCTTCATGGATATGGACGTGGCTATACTTTACTGTAAAACGTAATTAGAAACATAAATACCGCTTTGTTTTGTTTACAAATTGTCATATTATATTTACCAATAATGTACTTGTCGAGCTCATGGCAGATATCTGTTTTGATAATAAATAATACAACGTATTCTTTTGAATCGTTTAAATTTTCTTTTTTCTATAAAGTATAGCCTATTTATTATAAAATATATATGAACAATTATTGAAAGTTATTTATTAAATATCTAAAATTGTGGTAAGTTTTAAGTTTAGCGGGTATGTATAAAATTAAATTCAGTTTGATATCAATGAACATATGTATTACGACGCATAAATTGCGTTAAATTTGCATGAAACCTATTTACTATTTTGACTTTGAACTATTTCCATAAAATTTAAATTATACACAACGCAGTTGATTGCTATCACTAATTGCTACTAATAATACGTATTAGGATATTTACTAAAATATAACTTACGTTAGTACATTAGGCCAAAGATTCTTTATAAATTTTGTTTACAAATAAATATGGGTTAAAATGGAATAAAACATTGTATAGCATTTTTAAAAGTGATTGTTATTTAAAAATTGGTTTATTTTTCAATAATGCAAATGCACCGAAAGTGGCATGAGTCCAATAAGTAAAGCCTCGTTTTTATTTTAAACAAATTGTAAATGTGCATAATTAAAATGCGACAAGAAATTTTAAAGAAAAGGTTCAAACCTTTTATTTTAAACAGTAATTATCGATTCAATGCATTTACAGATGTATAATAATCAGCTGAAATGTGTGAAATCATATACGTCATTCCACTGTTGCCCAGTTCCTTATTGTTAGACACAGTTGACCAGGTTAAAAGGAAGGACGGACTGAATACGCTAAATTCAATAATTTCGCAAACTATGCACTTTAGACACGTGGTTTATAAATGTTTTTTGTCATGCATACCAAGTAGTACCTGCTGATAACATAATTCCCATTGTTTTTGAGACAATCTGTATATCGATATTCTCAGAGATTATGTTTGTATCATGTATAAAAAACAATCGGCCAATAGTCAAGAATCCGTTCCTTTCATTGCAGTAAACAAAAATAGCTTTTAATTGCCCAGTGAATTTATTCGTATTATGTCGACTGAACACTTTCTGGATGTTTCTTTTACTGATATTGAATACCTTGGGCTATCGAATTTACGTGTCTCTACCTGATATAATAAATACGGCTTTGGGAGTTGGCACACTTGTGATCGGAAAATTTCGTTCTCAACTGGATATTTCAACACTATATTCATCTATTGATGATGCATTCGGTTCTGAAGCACAGTGTGAATTACTGAATGCCCAAATGTTTTATTAGTTTAATATTTGTTACGCCAGCCTCACGCATTTTCTTGTTTGATACATTATAAAGTACTTTTTTACCATTTTACTTAATGCTCATAAATTCACAGTTCACTATCCACTCATACTTTATATAAAACTACAGTAATACACTAACTAATAATGTTTGAAAACAGTAAAAATAAAATTGAAATAAAGGAAGACAAATGGTTTAGTGAAGTAAATTAATGGGCTAGATTGATTGTAGCATAGATGTTTCAATAATTAAAAACTGTATAACGCTATACAAAGGAAAATTCACCAACTGATGATCACTTATTTGACAAAGATGTTGGCCGCGAAGGCGTTAAAAGTTGAACTGAGTCTTTTACTCAATACATGTATCATACAACTTTGTAGAGTTTTTATTTAAATATGTTCCTAATATGACTTAAATGTTATATTAAACCGAAAATATAAACGTATGTTTATAGTAGTATTGTAACGAATCTAGTTAATTGTTTAAACGTGTTTATCTATATTCACTAAATTTACAACTATTTATTTACACGTATTTGCTTAAGTATTAATTTTCAGTACACTAACAATAAACGATTATATTTCCATTTATATAAAACAGCTACCTAACAAAATAATATTCTACGCAAAACTAAAAGCTAAAGGATATTAAACTAGAATTTATGTGGAAGGAGAGTTCTAGAAAAATTCAAGAATAGCAAAGAATAAAGCTAGTCATAATGCTGATCGAATAAATTTTAATGCCATGACGCGTTGTTGTAACCTTTAATTTATTTATTTAGATATCAGTTAGAATAATGAGCCATTTGCGATTACAGCACCTATCTGTTATATGAAACCTTCTGGATTGTTCCGGAAAGTTCTGTTGACTCCTACTGTTTCTAATCTTGCTACAATATCAAGTTATTATTAAATATGTTTTATTAAAATACAAAACACCTTAACCTTAAGTTTTGTTGTACATTTAACTGTCAGAAGATATTTTAATCCTGCGTTTTTCTTCACGAAAAACAAAAAAGAGAATATAATAATATACCTGACCCGAACACTGAATTTATAGAATATAATATTCAAAAAATATGCTGTAGACTGCAAATTTAAAGGTAATTAAAGTCAGTTCAAGTGATAATACATTAGCAACACTTCCTGGCATTTCTAATTTCACTTTTTCACAAGATTAGGTTCTATTTAAAATTTACGTCCAGATTCATTTATATACACAAATAGGTGTTTAACTACAGGTTTTGTCTTCTCACGAACTCTGCTTAATGTTAATTTAAACATCTATGCATTTTCTTTTCAAAATTTAAACATATATTAATACATTTTTTCATATAATATAATTTTTCCTTATTTATAAGTTTATTATTGCATACCATATTTATGTATTTGTTTATATCTTGTCTACGATAAGATGACTATCCGATCTAGTAATTTCTATTAAACTACATTTTATGAAATATGATATTTGATTTTGTCAAATTATTATTATTTGGTTATAATTATGGAATTAATTTAATTGTTTCGAAAGTTTTGATATGATTAACTTAGGATTGAAGGATTAATCATCCATTTATGATTTGTCAAATATGTCTGATTCAATTTACGTCATTGTTTATGTCACCATATAATGCAAATTTAAATATATAATTGAGTTACTATTGTGCTGTAGCATTATAATGGAATTTGAAATGAAGCTCCAAAGATTTAGGAATAAGCCCTTGTCAAGATACCATAATTGTATTTATTTAAAGCGATTATACAATTAAAAATTATATTTTTAAAGGTTAATGAGTATTTACTGCTATAGTAAATTGAAATCTCGCTTCCATTAACACAAATATTTCTTGTTATTCAATATACGGGATATGACTAACTAAAAATGGATTAATTTCAGTGTAAATTTACTACCCAATCGTATTAAGTGAGCAACAAAGTTCATCATTTATAAATATACATGCCATGTACCGTAACTTACAGCGAACCACCAATCGTAGTTTGGGCTTAACCCCACTTTACCTTTTGTTAGGACCGTAATTAATTAAAAAATAAAATAGCGGGTGTTAAAATTTGCAACAGGTGATATACAATGTTATATAAATATAACAGTTGAAGTCACGTATTTTAGTTTTCCTATAGCATAGAAGATTCAGAAAGAGATAGGAGCAACTTTAAAACTACGAACATTCAGGTGGTCGAAACACCTCAAAAGCTGTTACTGACGTTCAAAGATTCAATTAAACTAGGTAAGTGTTTTTGTATGTCTGATTCAAACTTGTATTACAGTCAGCGTACTTTAAATACTTTATATGTAACACTCCGCAGGACAGATATAAGGTTTAATAAACTTTTAGGTAAGGTTGATTTACATTTTATTATAGGACATTTTCTTCCGGAAATTCGAAGGGCGTTATAATTATTTTAGATTTTCAAAAACATTAGTTTGTCTTCAAGAAAGATAAATTGCTATAAAGTTGTGTTTGAATAACTTAAAAGAATTTGTTTACCTCAAATTGTTCTCCGGTATTGGGCGGCATTACAAAGTGATTACGCGATTCGATTAGGCTAAGTATCAAATAGAAATACTAAATTATAACTCAAACATCCAAGATATCGTTCTAAATGTTATCTTTCATAAAACGAAGGTTAAGCTATAGGAATGCAGTAAAAACATTTAGAAAGTTCTAGGAGCTTGCTTTGACGGGAAATAGGTTTTCATTCCTTTCTAATTAAAAGTGACGATATGGACCTTTTTTTTAGAAGGAAAAAAGATTATATCAAATACACGGATATTGATTTCTAATTAGAGTAGGTACTATTGTTATATTACTATTTCTCAGTAAAGAATCTCATCTCCTTTGAAACTAAAATTTACTGCATACCAATAAATATCGTGACTTGTTTGTAGAATATTAAACGTAGCTTCATTAGAAATGAATGAGGCCAGGTCAGTACATCTATGTAGGAGCTCATGTTATAGGTCACTCCCTTTCCCTCGTTTTTTACCATTATTGCTTCATTAGATTCGATGATCGCCGCTACTTTAGAATAACGTGGAAGCTTGAACCTGGTATATTTTAGACATATTAGATTTATGTAACTGCTGTAAGCAGGTGCAGCAACCAGAAGCGTACCATATGTCGTCATTTACTAAGGTCTATTAAAATGTACATAATTGGTATTCTTATTTTCAGGTTTTGAAAATTAATGGTCAATCATTTCGTTATTCTAAAATTTATAAATTCAATTATTCATACTTTAGTCATACCTATACTAATTAAGGATAACATTATCTTTGTACTAGACTTTCTAATTCATAGTTTCCTATTTTAGGTATACTTAATAAAGTGATTTGTAAATTGTAGGTAACGTCGTATGATTATTTTAAAAACTAACAGCAATTCTTGTAAGTTAGACAAATACCCAGTAGTTATAGAACCATTTCCCGACTTGAAATTCTAGAATTTTATCTGTAGTTCTAGAAAGTCGCCGGCGTATGTTCAATTTATAGGAAGCCTTCGTAGTATATTTTCTCTCAGTTTTATAGAAATTATCTATTGAAAATTTATTATCTTTTACGTACTCTGCCATACTGCAGCTCACTTGTGACAATCCAACTTGCTAATATTTAGATATGAAAGATCACTATACTGTATCGTAAATTTCTATCGTAGTTGTTCTACAAGATCAAAATCAAATCATTCAGATGAATACAGCAGTGGCTAAAACTTGCATACGTATTTTATACATTTTAATAATATATAAAGTTGCTTTACCAAGAGTATCTTAGAACTTTTATAGAGGTTGACCATTTTGTAGTGAAATATAAATATTTCCGCTTTATTTTAAAACACAGAATAAAATATTGGACGAAAATACATAAATAAGAAAACAAAATGAATGTTCTTTTCCACCCCAGAAACTTAGCTGTGCCTAAATGGTTGTTTTAAAGTCAAGTAGTCATGATAAACTTATATACTTCATTTTTCCTTGTGTGTGGATGAAATGAAAACAAAGCGATACATTCGTAGAAAAAACTGTTTAGCAATGTTCTGAAATATTGTTACACGTCAAGAAAACGTCATCTCATGTATTATCTAGAGAGAAAGACGAAGCAAATTGAGATTAGTAAATAGCTGTTGTAATGAGCAGTTTTAATATAAATTTATGGCACAAATCAGGCTTTCACACAATTGGAATTGCTACGAGATATCAGTAAATTAATTTTTAGCCAGTGCGTAACTTCTGAATCTAATTTATGCTTATAGTGGAATTCTGTAGGGAAATATTTTCGCCATCAAAAAAAAAACTTATTCAGAATATGCTGTACCCATTGCATTGTGATGAACAAGGTTGATTTCGAAATATGGCAATTGAAATAAGCCAACCGAACTATCAATTCTTATTCCGAAATAAATACCAATCTTTTATCTATTTTATTGTGTTTCCTATTTTAAATCGCTCTATTATATGCGTGAAACCTGATATTTCATTTGTTGTCAATATAAGGTTAGGTTTTGTCCAATTTCCTAATATATTTTGAAATCAACTTTAGCAATGTCATTGTACTGGTTACTTCCTGATTTGAATCATTATTTTACCAACGGAACAGTATTCTTTGTAAATAACAACTAATCTGCGGGGCATATGAAACCCGACAGACCTCTACTACGAAACTAGATCTAGCAAACGTATTTTTGTGCTGTAAAATTTGACAGTTCCATGGAAATAATTATTTAAAGTTGCTAAAATGGATCACGAAATTTTATTGATAGACAGTCTACTTTTGGAAGGAGATGTAAATTAAGTTGACGTTTAATTTACCTTTACGAATTCTTTATTATACCATTTGTAGATTTCACATGCAACTGTATCGAACCTGATTTAAAAACACTTCATTTTCTAAAATCTTTCATGCAAATATACTTAGAATAAATTCGCTGGAGTGTTATTCAGGCATATTAGAAGTAAATTAAAAATAAATTACAGCTGCAGATTATTATAGCTAAAGTATTGATACCTCCTTATTTTTTGGGGTAGAGGTCATTTCAGTGTTATAGTAGTTCTTCTTTATGCATGGCAATAAGTCATCTTTTCATTATCAGACCTGTATCGACTATTTGTACACTTATTATAGTAATTTTAAGTCCTGTAAAGACGCTGTTTCTATGAAATGCCGAGAAAGTACCTAATTTAAATTACACAGAAGTAAGAATTACTTGTATTTATTGGTCACTGAACAGAAATATGTATTTCAATTTAAAATGCCCATTCCAATTTAAGGATTTAAATTTTTTTCCACGTCCCAGCTAATCATCGCTTTGTTAAAAGTACCTTGTTCGCGGAATCCTTGTACTTCTGCCCAAAATGTTCTACTTTTAGGCCTTACACGATTTGCTGCAGTTGCGTGGCCATAAATCTGTTCACAAAATCATAATTTAATAGTAAAAAGTTCATTTCATGAAAATAAAAACGTTCATGTAATTTAATATAATTATAGAGACCCTTCCAAAATAATTAAATGTTCACAAAATTTTATAAATAGCATTAAATAGGAAGTTGTAATAATTCATAAGATATATGAAGACAGTTTCCTAGAACAGCAATAAACCATATGTAAAGAGTTGCATACACCAGCTACGAAAAAGCCGAAATAAATAAATTAAGACCAGATCCGATTGGTCAGAATTCAAAGAAATGCTTACAAATCATTGTCGAGCAAGAAATATGCGGGGAAGTTGTATCGAGAATATAAGCACGACATAGAGGAAATTTCGTTCGTCTTGTGCCAGGGTGTCGTGTGAAACACGTCCTACGTACCGCAAAGCCAGTGCTTGTTATGAATATAATATAACATCCAATATTCATTTAGATGGCTAGTCCAGAGTGAAGCACGTCAGGCCGAATAACATAGAACCCGTAGATGGATAGAACACCGAGGTCTTAATTAATATTCGTGACAGTATTTTAGTGTACCGCACAAAATACAATTCAGGAAGTCCCCATCGTTCTGAAGGTATACTAAGGAACTCGTAATCAAAGTCGTAGGTTCCAAGTTAGCAACAAGTTTGATAACTATCTAAAAAGATACAGCTTAATAAGGTTAGCTTTTTATTTAACGCTTAAAGGGTAACACGTTGTAAGAAATTAACCTGCATTGTAAATTTTAAATAATTTAAATGCAATATTCACTGGGTTACCTAAAACGATTGTAAACAGGAAGTTTACTTAAAGATTTATGAACACAACCTATTCGAAGTAAACAAGTATTTACAAGGGTCTAGGGTAAAAGTCTTTGTCATGAACTTAAGCAGTCGTATATTAATATTCAATTGTGGTCGTATTTGTAGGACTTGAAGTTAACCTCTATTTATTTCAATTATTTCTCAATTGCCATATTATAAGTTTGCTGAAATTGCATTTCTTTTGTAATAAAACTCAGTTGAGCGAACCTTAATATTTATTGTGAATTCTTATAAATCCTCCAGAACAACAGGTATTCAATTATAAGGTAATTCACTATAAAGGAATATTAGCTTGCACAAGGTATATAAATAACAGCGCGTAAACCAGCGCATTGTTATAAGTAATTTGGGGTTCGTCACATAGAGCAATTTTTACGGGTATACCTAACAATTGCTTCACGATTTATTTAAGTTAGACCACAAGTCGTAAAGATGAAGCCATTCATTTACGTAGCACCCTATTATAAAAGCACGCTACCTCTTAAAGGTAACGTGACTGACGAACAACACTAACCAAGCATTAAAACCATATCGTTCATTTCAACATTGGAATACTATAAATTAGAACTAAAAACCTAAGTAATTGTTAACTGCAAAACTTGTTCTACTTGTGCAATTGTTTGACTACACGACGAACAAAGTTTACTTTGAATTAAAACTTGTTTTTCGTTGTATTAGAAGCATCTCTTCAGTTTTTAATTTATTTTCTCAAAAGATATCCATCTAATCGAATCCTTTTCCAGAGATACAGAAGTTTTACAATGGAAGTTTCAATTTACTACCCATTTTTATAAAATGAGATTTTTACGTGTAAAGAAACTCCAAAAGTTTTAACACCTTGATGTCCTCTTATAACCATTTCTTTAAGATTAAATTGAAAAATTATACACTTTATAGAACTAATAGAGTAACGATCCATTCAAAAAAATTATTGCATTTACTTCTTTAGTTAAAAGTTATTTTTGTCTTCAACTTAGTCCGGTTATAACTCAAAATATACATCTGAAGTTAGAAATTGATTAAGAAAATCTCGTATCTTTTAGCCTAATATCTACAGTTAAACACTTTGCTAGTTAATTCGTGACACCCGGTATATTCTACCGAAATTCATTTCCGAATGGTTTTGCTATATTCAAAATTATTTAAAATGTGATCTCTATAAAATCTAAAAGCGGAGTTTTTTACGGAAAATTTTTTTTCATTGTACTCGTATATAAGAAATAAAAATCGGAATTATCTTACGTATAGTCATATGAAACAGTAGTCAGTGTTAAATTATAAATTCTAATTCACTTTATACTTGGTAATGATACTTTCTTGGAAGTATTTATATATTCTCACATGTAAATTCCTTAAAAAACCTTTATTCACTGTTTCATTGTGTTTTAAAGGTATTTAAGAATAAAGAAGAAATCGATGCTGTGTCCATAAATCTAATAATTAAATCTTAGCTAAATAATTACTTTGTAACGAAATTAAAGTTGTGCTAGGCATTAACATACAAATTACTGTACAAATCGAGTTATCCTTGTTGATATTACTGTCTCATGTTATTAACGTTTATATCCAAGCAATGGTTATTATACAGCACAATAAACATTTTTAGTTAGGCAGATACTTTTTAAATAGAATGTTACAGAAGTCATATTCATATTAATTACTATAATTTCAATCTAACAGTATTATCCTAATTTTACATTTAGGAACGACACCTTTAGGATGTAGTAATTGAAATAAGTTAAAGGACATTTTATTTTTCTTTATTAATTTATAACGGTACGATTGTGTAGATTGAAGTGTTTACATTCTCTTACTTCACAGCCAGCCTAATTTATACTCCTTCTGTCGTTTATATTGTAGTGGAGTTAAATCAGTGAAATCATAACTTGTTCATACGTTCACTTTGACTTATTGTTTTGGAAAGATGGCTGAGGTTGGAAAAACCATTATGGTGTTGCATTTTCTCATCGATTGATCAAGGAATATATTCAGTGATACTTTAAAGCTGCGATGGCCAAAAAGTGGCTGATGGTTCACATACAGCTTTTTGAACCTTAATGCGCCTCCAGCGTATTTATAAAAGCGTAGACGACTGAGCTATCATTATCGATGAATAGTGAATAACTTGGATTCAAACTTACCTACTAAACAACCAAAAACGATTAAAATGAAGCACGCTAGTTATTAATGATTATTAAATCATTAACGCTTGACAAGAAAGCTTCAATAAAAGCAGATAGAATTTAAGCGATAATGATCGCTACCTAATTTTCAGTTTATGAACTTTATACTATCCCAAGGCGTGATGAAGTTCTCAAGTGTTTTAATATGTGTATTCTTCCCTGATGCCGATATACGAAGCAAGCAAACATATGGTTCTAATGTAGATATTCGTTAGCTTTTGCAAAATATTGTCATGTCCGAAAATAGTTTAGGACGAAAATAAAGTTAAATACGGCGAATAATTAAGGTAACCAAGTTAACCGAAATATCTTTGACATAACCTACCGTTAAATAAGTCGTAAACACTGAATTACAATATCAGTTATTTGTATAGAAGGCTGAATATTGCTGTTAGATCATATTTAATAAACTAAATTGAAATACTTACCATCAGAAACGATCCTAGTCAATCTTGTTATTCATATTCATCATAACATGCATACCAGTAGATTTCTATAAAGCTAAGTTGTGCCATATTTATTAATTCTATAAAAGTTATCATTTTTGTGCAAGCAAATCTATGAAACTAGTTGTGCACTAGTTAATATTAAAATTGAGCAGTAGTAAAGTTTATTTCACCGAACATAGTTTGATACGATTTGGATATGCATTATTGATTTAATGAATATCTATCAATTCAAGATTGCAATACAGTGGTCCAGAAATATTTCATTGTTTAACCAAATGGGTGAAGAGCTATCGTTTTCTGTTCATTAGCTAGATGACAATCGCTCACATTCCTTCAGCAAAGCAGTTGCCTAAAGGTTTGCGTTTTCATTTACTTACTAGTTTAAAATTATTTCAATGATGCATAATCAATTATGCTACATTACTAGTAAGAAATATAAATATCAATAACAACTACGTATTAATTATGAGATCCGGAAATTAGGCATAAAGTGAATCAAACAGATAAAATTTGTACCCAGGAAGATTCTGTTAACCTATTTTAACAAACAATAAATAGGGAAAATTTGGTATAATAACTAATGATTCATGATGCAACTTTTTAAATTACATATTGATTGTTGTTGAAAGCGAGAACTAACTTAAACTTCCTGCACCTCTAAATAGATACCAAAATCTGAATATGGAGCTGTGCGCTGCTAAAATAAAAAACAATGATAAATTTGTAGAGAAAAAGACTTTAAAAACATCAAAAATCCAAAACGTCGTCAAATATCTTAAATTAACTTAACAAGTTAACACGAAATAGCCGAAAAAATAAACAAACAAATGCTACGTTTCGAAGAAAGCATCTATCTTCGTTTTCAAGCTCAATAAATTAGTTAAATCAACATGATAATTCAATTGAATTGGATCACACCTTTCTCGTTCAATCCTTGATTTAATTTATAGCATTTGACAACGTTCACATTTTTTTACAGGCTTGTTTTCTACCAATTAATAATTATTTTATATTTTATCAGGATCCAAGTTCATATTTAGACTTTGGTCATTTACATAATACCTACCATAGGCGCAGTCAACACAAATTGGTTATTAAAGGCGTAGATAATGCAATATTAGTAGATGCGAAAGCGCATTCATTTAATTTACGATGTCAATTTAAAAAACCTGGTGTGGGACAACACACAGCTTTCTCTTACGTGCATAGGTATACAAATATGCAAATGTTCACAAATAATTGAAATATTATTTACGTTTATTTTGGGAATGATAGTTACAACGGTCACCCATCCAAGTTACTGGACACGTAAAACCCTGCTTAATTCCAGAGATTTTCTGCGAGAACTCGCTTCAGCGCATTTTTTCAGGAAAACCTCCAAGTTTACGTAAAAGAAGGTCAAGGACATGAGAACCATAGCAAGTTTCAAAAAAGTTGTTAAAAACAGTTTCGTGAAATATAAAGGTACCTAAAAATCGCAAAAATAAAGTGGCATTTCGAGTCATTCGATTTTAACTAAATTATTGCTATCTTATGTACAGAAAATATAAAATATAAATATAATTTTTCATTTTCATATAATGATTACTTTTTGAGATACGTTGTTCACAACTAATACGCCAAGTACTTCCGGCTACTCAAGTTTCAAAAATTTATAAGAGAAACTCCTTAGTTAATATAAAACTTAATTAAGTAGCTAAGAAATATACTAAGTTTAAAAAAATCGTTATGGTTGATTTCAAGAAAACCGTGAAAATGAAGAATTCGGAAATTATCTAAAAATAACGGAAATAAAGCGGTACTTCCGGTTATTCGATTTTAACCATATTTTTGATTTTGCTAAAAAAGTCAGTTGTGACCCCAAATATAAATTTTCAGTTAGTTAGGGCATTAAGTTTCATAGTTATTGTATTCAGAGTTAATAGTGAAAGTACTTCCGGTTACTTCATTGACAGAAAACTTTCTGAGTAAGCACCTGAATAATATAAAGGGTTCTTGAATGATTAAGAAACGCAATAAATTTTAAAAAAATGGTTAGAGTCGATTTCGACAAAATGTCGAAAAGCGAACAATTCAGAAAACATCTGAAAATGACAGGTTACCGGTTACCCGATTTTAACCAAATTCTTGGTTTAGTATGCAAAGCTCATTGCGATCTTAAACACAAATTTTCATTTAGCTAGGGTTTTTGTTTCATAGTTACTTTAATGAGACTTAACGGCGAATGAACTTCCGGTTACCCTACTTACGGAGAAGTTTATGAAAAACCGCCTAGTTCATATGAAAGGGTAAAATTGGTAATAATTATAGTAAATTTAAAAACAATCGATGGAGGAGTTTTCGAAAAAATCTCAAAAAACCAAAAAATGACAAGAGTAAAGTGGCACTTCCGGTTTTCCGATTTTAGTGAAATTTTAGTGATCGCGTGCGAATAGCAAACCTGGGAAACGTGAATTAAAGAAATCTTCACTATTCCAAATGCAACGCCCTGTATATTATTGGCCCATATAATGCACTTTTAAGGCCTCTACAAGTTTATTATACCTTTCCTTATACCTAAGTTGTGAGGTTTTAGAGAAAAAACACATTTTTGTGAAAATGTTACCTTATGTCATGGTTGTTAGCTTAGTAAGCGCCTATCATAAAGGTTAAAATATTTTGACAGACAACAATTGTTCATTTAAAGTGATTGTTTTAATAAATTATTAATTATTCTAATGAATTATTAGTAGCTATGGTGTATGCTGTAGGAGAAGCTCATGGTAATTGTTTGCTAGCAACTTGTATTTACAAGGCGAATAATCCTGCTCTGAAAGGATATCCTGGAACTGATTGAAAAATACCATTTCTGCATGTTAGGATGCGAGTTATAAGAGGCGACGAACTTACTACTTTGACGTTTTCTTCATATTATCATGTCATGATCTTCTATTTAGCGCTCTGTAGCGGAGACGTTACAGAATACTGTTGCAGTAAGTTCACACTATGTGCCGTAAAAGCCGACAACTTTACTACTTATATAATTTTTCTTCATCTTGCCCTCGTTATCATGCTCGGGCTTTCGTATGAGACTTGCTTCCTCTTCCTCTTCTCCTTCTTCTTCTTCTTTTTCTTCTCCTATCTTTTGTTTCCACGTTGTGTTTTCTCCTTAGTATTTTTCTCTTCTTAATACTTTCAGATACTTGTAAACCTTCTTTGTCGCACTTATGCCTTTTCGTAAATTTATATCCTTCTTGCTCAGGCTTGTTTTATTGTGTTGATGTGTCAACCTTTTACCTCCTTATCAATTAGAATATTGCTTATTTTCTTTGCTTTTTCTGTACAATTTCTTTATAATCTTCTTACAGAGTGAAGAAATATGATAGGAATTTGACATGCTTCTGGTCTTGAAGTTATTTCGTTTTTACCTCGTAGCTTCATTGCCATTAAATTGATATGTATTTCCTCGTTCTTCTCTTATTTGGTTGACCCCGAGACGCCAGTATTGCTGTCTATTCAATTTTTGTTCTTGAGGTAGACTTCTTCAACTTTTAGCTACTTAGTTAGGGCCAAATGACCCGTGTTTGATTTTGAATAAGTTCATGTTCTGATTCCAAATTTTGTTTTCTCTCTTCTAGTTTGCTCCTAGCCTACTTTATTTTTTGTTGTACCTTTATTGTTACTTGTTGCTTCAATTAACTTCGACGTGATATTTTCTTTAACCTCTTGTTAGGTGTGGTATTTTGTGTTACGTTTAGAGTCATTTACTGTCGAATACATTGCGCTCAAGAATTTATCACTGCTAGTGACCTTCATTTATGTTCTTGTGTTTTTAAACACGCTTCTCTAGAATAAGGACCCTTCTCTAGATTTTACTTGTTCTCGTCCTTTAATTTTACGATTACCTATTATCGCTCTCTAAGCCCAAATATCTCTCTCCCCTTAGTTCTAGCTAGTTTTAGTGATTCTTTAGAATTTAAATATTCGTTGATGTTTCGTCGTAAATTTAAGTTTTGGTATCCACTATACATCTACATTATAATTACTTTTTTTCCATTATGACACTCATTCAATTAACCTGATCTCTAAACCCCATAAACTTCAACTTTATTTTCACCTTCACTTGAAAGGGTCAGCGAATCTTGGAGGCTTATTGTTTTGGATCTGTTTTTCAATTTTTATCGCTTTCCTGGTTTCCGTTTGAACTAGTTTAACTTACCGTATTTCTTTTTCAATAAATTTTACTTAGGGTGTAGGTTAAGTAAGTTCCGCATCTTGCGATTTTTACTGGATTCTTGTGATACTTACTATAGAGGTCTAATATAGTCAATTCACTTACATCTAACTTCTGTCCACTTCCGACGCTACCATTATTCTTTTCGCTGGTATCTTGATTTTATTTTTACAGTTCTAGTTGCTTTCAAGTTAGAATTAATTCAGGTTATGGTGATATTTTTATCGTCACGTATTATTTTTTTTTTGTCATCATATAGAGCGTTCTTTAAGAACGCGACATTCCATCCTAAGAAGAAGACGAAAAACAAGTGATTTTCGTTCAAAAAAGGACCCAAATTGAATACTAAAACACCTTAACCTAAGCAACCAAATATATATATATATATATATATATATATATATATATATATATATATATATATATATATCAC
>JAHWXV010691182.1:0-11597 GCA_024586415.1 Phrixothrix hirtus | reverse complement strand
TAGCATGACCAATATTAAAGATAAGTTAAAGATAAATAAAGAGCGTTAATGTTACATTAAATTTTAAACTACAAAAAGCTAATAAAATTAAAGTGAGACCAGCCGAAAATTAATCAAGCGACAAAAATCATTTTGGTACCAAATGCATAATTATTACTTCACTTAAAACAATAAAACTATTTATTCAATATTATAAAATATTTGTTTGTAATTCAATATTAACTCAAAAACAATTGAAGAAAGTTGTTCAACGTAAAGACATTGTGTCCTTACAATATCATTTATAACAGTAATGCGGTATAGTGGAGAAGCGTGTACCTTGAAATAGTGTATACCTTGAAACATTGAAATATTCCGGCAACCATGTAAACACTTGAGTGAATACCGTATTGTGATTCCCACGTATAAGAAGAAGTACCGTGACTTGTAGTATTAGGTTAAGTTTGTAGCTTTAAGTGAAGTTGTGCAGTGTTTGCGAATTTTCTAGTTACAAGCAAAAATCATTATACTGACATCCGCTCTTATAGAAAAAATGGTATGTACATCAACTTAAATATGTTTACACTGTTACGCAAGTTGCTTATTTGATCTCATATTTCATAGAATTAAACTTATTTAACCTAAAATATTAAAGTAGACTCGCGTTGAATGTGGTCGGATAACCATACCTTGAAACATAAATAAGTGTATTATGGGACAAGTCCTGAGGTTCACTTTATTCTTATTTAGATTGATTTCAATAATTTCTTTTTGTCTACTCAGATGCCCCGTAGCAAGAAAAATGTTAAGAGGACAAAACCAGATCCACGAGTTCTTACAGAAGCAGCTGGCAGGGTACTCAATAATCAACTTACCTTGAGACAAGCAGCTATGGATTACAACGTAACTAAGTCCACTCTATGTAGACATTTGATTTTGTATATATTCCTTCAAATGCTGTAAAAAGCATATTTACTGACCATCAAGAAGCCGAATTGAATGTGTATCTAAAGTGGTGCTCCTATATGCATTATAGTTATCAACTAATGCTACAAGACGATATGACAATAACGCATATGGCAGAATTCACGAGTATTCAACCACGGCCGGAAAAGCTTCAATGGAGCGAGGTGTGGTCCATCGGTACTACGAGGCTAAACACTGTAGAGATAAGTCTAAATCGGGAAAATGTGGGTGCCACTGTTCTCAAGACAACTGCAGACAGGCGATGTTCGAAAAACACCCTGTAAGTCACGGTAGTATAGACCTACCTTCAAAGCGGAGACAGACACTAAGAGCAAACTGATAAAAGGAAAATCGCGCCAATTAGCAGTCAAAGTATCAGTAATTCCGATGATGACCAAATAGAATTAAATGAGAGTTCACAATCTGAAAAAGAAACTACTGAAGCCAAAATTTCAGATAATTTGAAAGGAAATGATTTCATCCTCGTTAATCTAGTGACTAAAAGGGTGTCTAAATTCTACGTTGCCAAGTTTATTGCCATTTCAGATAATACAGCCGAAGTCAGGTTTTTGAAGAAAACGACAGTAAACAAATTTGTTCATGATGACGAAACAGTTTATGAGGTAGATAAAATGACAAATTATTTTCAAACTACCTGCACCTTATGTTACGGGTGGAACAGAACGATGGAATCGGGAAATAACTTTTTATATAGATTTTTTATTGTATAATATGGGCTAGTTATTAGTGATTATCATGTCCCCAGAAACACTTTTATGTGTTTCAAGGTACCTTGGGACATGACACAATTTTTTGTTTATGCAAAATTTTTCTTTCATACGAGTATTTGTTACATCTTTTTGTTTTTATGGTTTGTTATAGTTGATAAAAGATCATACTGTTAATTAGTATAAGCAAAATGTAGTAGTTTTTGAAAACAAAATTTATTTGCGAAGCTAATTTTTTTTGGTCCCAAAGTACACACTTCTCCCCTATTTTATCAGAATATGTTGTAATAGTCGTTAGGTAATTTTTAAAGTGTAGAATTTTAAATATGGAAACAATTCATAGAAAATTATTTAAATTGAGGGAAAGCAGTTGCGCTTAATTAAATAATGAAAGACATTCTTGCATTCGGAAAAAACAATAATATAAAATCGCCAACATTCACATTACCTAAAAGAATCCATCTCAGTCCGAGCAAGAACGTTAATAACTCAATTTTAATGCCCCACAAAGCCGTAGAAGGATTAGATAAAATGTCATATCTAATAGTTGCAAACAATCCATTAGTCCTTTGTTAATTTTGGATTTAGATGAAGTACATCAGTTAGATAATCCAAGTGATTAGGAACAAATGACTGGAATAGTAAAATTGACCTCAAAGATGTATATCTGAAATTAAGTAGAATTATTAACTAGTTTCTTTTCATTTTACCTGCATATTATAGGACAAAATAATTCTATCTCAGTTAACTGAAAAGGTTATCTGTTGAATAATGCCATATCGAAGTACTCGTGATGATTACTTCATCCTAAGTATAAAGATAGTTGCAGGATGTAGTAAAAATAACAGTTGTTCTGGTAAAAATAATAAAAACGAGCGGCAAGCTCCTTGTATTATTTAGCAAAAAGCAATCAATACTTAGTTTAATAACAAGATAATGAAAATAGACTAAAATTCTACATTCGACAATAAGAGATCAAAATAGTAATTTAAATTAAACGAACTAATTCGTTAATAAAAAGAATTCATGTTAAATATTTATTAAGCACTAAGTTAAAATTCGGTCAAGGTGTAAATTTTTCAATTAGCTAATAAAAATGTTGTGCATTTTATATAAAAAAAATAAATCTAGTTGGGTACAAGGAAAGTATTCCAAATTATAATTTCGGAAGCGGATGAAATTCTTTACGCATATAAAACGCGAGAAAATGATAGTCACTCCTATTCTATAGTCAAAGAAATCCATTTAAGGGGTGACAACAACCATAAGAGTTGGGGTAAATACTGAATTTTTACGTCAATTTTGGGGCATATTTTACCCTTTAGTTGTTAACAGAAAACAGTATATCACCCTACGTGAGGTGTATAAAAAAGTGTAAAGTACTACCTTTTTTTTTATTTGTTATATTTAATACAAGGGAACTCACCAAATTTAATGATTTCCTACGCAATTTTAAGCCACATGTGTTGAATGAACATGTAATCAATATCGCTCGGTTACCGAGTTATTAAACTTCTTGACAACATGGAACAACAACAGCAAAATAAGCAAACCACAAATATTTAGTGCATTATTTAAAAAGATCTTTGAAGAAGATTTTCTGAATATCTTCCTTTTTCATGAATGCAAACCCAAGATTTGCGTATTAAAGACTGCTTAACTGAAATTATATCTTACCGTATACAAACGACTTCATCTTGAATTCGTTCAAGTAATTGATTTAGCTTGATTTGTTAATTTAAAATGTTTCCAATTCATTGAATTTAAACCGGGCAATCGTGGTAGCTAAAAAACTCATCCACCTTGACCCATCCAGTGATTTGGAAAATGATTGTTCAACCACCATTTAATTTGACTTCCACGGTGTACTGATGCACAATTATTCTGAAACCACACGTTTTGAATTGTATGAAGGAATGAACTTTCGAGCATATCTAATAAGGTAATTTGAAGAAACCCCCTGTAAATGTTAGCTATTAAACAATCACGAACTATTTGCAGGTGTAGTAGAGTTTTGTTGAAAACGCCATTCCACACATTGACACTGAATCTTTGCTAAAGGCGAGTGAATGTTGAAACTACCACGTGAGTATTGTGGTTGTAATTTATTCCGTCTCTTGTAAATGTACATTCGCTCGACCATAAAACATTGTTGGAAAATAAGTTATTTGCAATATCTAATAGAAAAGTTCAGCGGAGTTGCAAAGTGTGTACATTTTACGTGCGGTACACATGAAGGATTTGCTAATATAACGCATCTGAAGATAAAATTTGATGGAAATTGTCGTTTATATGAAATACTACGCCGCCTGCTAGCGGTTGGTCGTAATTATACCATCAATAACATTTCCGTCATCTTGTGCACTTATTTCTTGAGACTAAATAGTTTTTACAGATTCGGCTAAATCAAAAGGATATTCTACTAAAAATTTTATAATTTGGATGACATGTATTGAGGCACCTTCGTTAGAACTCTCGTGAGTAGCCATTGCAAAATCCATAAGCATACACACTTGAATGTATTTTTGGTTTTCAAATACAGTTATTATGAATATAAAAACCGTCAGTATTTAATTACACTGACCGTGATTGAATATTTAATTTGCTGTTGCTCATACTATTTCAGATTTTAAAGTTGATAGGTCAATAGCACCGTAATTAAGAGGTTTCGGACGTATAAACCACTATTGCTTAACATAACGCAGGCTTCAGTTTATAGAACGGATTATTTTTCCACAGACCTTTTTAATGATAAGGGTTCCAGAAAGCACTGATACTAAAACGATGATTGGGTGAAAAATATCCAGCCTATTCAAAATATTACTGCAAATTTTATATTAGCCACCACCGCAAAGTGCGCCACTCGGTTGATCTAAACGTAAATGGAAAATCCTTTAGAAACAAAAGGTAGTAGCATAATTTCTCCCTACTGACTTTGTTTGCGAAATATTTAAAAAATAATTATGATGATCATTTTCACTTTTTAATGGATTCTTTTTGACAATAAAAAACTATGCATTCAATATTTCTGTTATGAACTAGAACCGTTAAAGGCCTCAACTATTAGAGAATGTATATCTTAGCATTAAAAATGAAGTGATCCTTATTAATGATGTAGGGTATAAATGGAACATAAGGAATCGCGTGAAAGTTTAATTAATATTACCATTTGAATACTTTTAATGAATATTCAAAATTGTCTCTTAAGAAAAAAGTAAGTTAAAATATATACTTATAATTAAATAGTTTAATATCTAATATATTTCACTAGTTTCATTTTTATACAAAATTGGATGTAAATTTTTTAACGGTTTTTTCTTTAGTTCCTATGTTATGTAGTTATTTAATTTAAATATAATCTTGAGTTGTAACTGCTATTTGTCAGTTAATATGAATGGCATTTGCGTGTATTTTATTTGATCAATATTTTTGATCTAACATATACCACCCTTAAGCTTGTACAATTTAAAATTTAAATCATATTCTTTGTAAATATAAAAAGTGAATTGCATAATATATTGTTCTTAAAAACAATGCTGCTTTAATCAGTTACGAGGGCTATCCAGAAAGTCGATTACGTTTTGTTTTAAAAAAACCCATTACAAGAAAAACAATTTATTATATACATTAGAAAGGAACGTCGAAATACTACTTTTCTACGTAGTTACTATACAAATTTAGGTACTTATCATAGCGGTAAACAGGGTTTGAAATTCTATTGTCAGGAAATTCTCCCGCTTGAGACTTCAACCAATTAGTTCCTGAGAAACAATTTCATGCAACAAATTTACTTGAAATTTGTGGAAAAGTGGAAAACTTTTTCATCGACTTTTGCAACAATTTCATCAGTCACAATGCTTGGTCGTCCACTTCGCTCTTCGACGTGTACATTAGTTCGGCCATTTTTAAACCTGATGCACAATTGACGCACTCCACCTTCAGTGATAACGTTGTTCCCGTACACCTCACACAGTTGTCGATAAATTTCAATAGGTTTACATTTTTCCGCTAACAAAAACCTTATTACAGATGGCACCTCACAACTCGCGGGATTTTCTATTGCGGCACACATTTCAAACTGTTATTGTGAAATAACGGGGAACGACACACACCTCACGCTAACACGGCTGGATGCTTACTGAGCCAAGGACCGCGCAGACATCAAGATGAGCGCTCAAAGTAGATACAGACGAAAACGTAGTCGACTTTCTGGATAGCCCTCGTATATAGAATATAAATAACAGAAATGAAAAGATTTAACAAATATTTTCAAGAAGCCAAAATTATTTTTTGCTCCCCCGTCTTATGGATTAGTTTTACTTAATCAATAGCGCCATCTAATAAATGAAAAGCGCAAACGCTATCAACGAAAATTATTTATTTTAATTGTTAGGTCCGACCGAATGACCTATAATTCTTTGTAAAGCCTTTACCTGAGTTTATGGTAGGAAACGGCCTTCACCTTTATTGTTATTATAACGATAATAAAACAGAGAGCTCCACTTTTATATGTAAATATAAATTTATTGGTTGAACATAAAAAGCAAATATAAATAGAAGTAATGACGAATTTCCTAAATCGAAAATAAAATACGAAATTATAAAATACATGTAAAAACCAATGTACTAAAATCGTAGAGTTACCGTTGTTGGGTTTGTTAAATTTGAAAAGTGATTGATATAAACTAGCAATAAACCCTCTTTCCACTTATTCCCAACTAATCACAGAAACAATTATTTGAATGAAGTTGCATTATGTTTTATGCAAAGTTCGTTAACCAAACATTGTTTCCTTCGTACACCATCCCTTAGTTCATTACTTGTCAATCTAATGTAATGTTTAGGAATAGACACTAGTATCTAGTGTGTTCTAATTTTGTACCTAACATGACTTACCATGTCAGAAATTTGAGTAATTATTTTAGGTTAATCCTTACTTCCAAGTTTATGTAGTTAGATAACGAATTAGGTAATATTTATTTTTAAAATTAATTTAGTTTCCTAAGTTTAATTACAATTAATTATAAAAAATAACTATGAGAAATTGAACAACATAAATTATGAATAATACTCGGGTGAAAATTGTCAAAGTTTAATTAGACGTACTTCTATTTAACACGTTTATTGATCTACAGCGTTGATATGAAATTTAAATGGTACTATCACAAAGGAAAATCTTTAATAACTTAATAAACTTGTTACGCCATTATTAAAAGAAGTAATCAGAGAAGGAATCCTCTTCTTGGTTTCATAATTTGAAGCAAACTAATATTAATATATAAATAAAAGTACATTGACAATTCCAAGATGTGAACGGTGAAATTTACAATTGCAGCTTTAAGTTAAACACTTTGCATAAAGATAAACGCTGAGAAAACGAACAAAGTATATGAACATTCGACTGACAAGATATTAGAGAAATTTCCAATGAAGATGGAGACTATGCTTTAGTTGAATATATCATTCAAAATTATTTTAACACTACAGCAAGAAGAAAATTAGTGACATAAAATTATAGAAATTACTTAAAGAATGCGATGCTACCATCACTAAGTAAGATTTATCACAACAATTGTATCTTTCAACACGTAGGGAACCTTAAATTGTTAGTTTTCATTTAATACTCCCCAACAATGTTTGCAGAATAATGCTCCAGTGCATAAAGTGGCTACGGTGTAGGAATCGATTACAATAATATGAATGTTTTGCCTTATTCAAAATACAGTCAAAATTTTTATCCTATTGAAAATGGATGAGGCTACTTCTTAAACTACCCGATATGCCTTTTAAGTTTTCGAAAAGTTACAGAAAATACTCTGAAAAAAGCTTTTTAATACATATGATACGCCAAATTTAATAATGTCAAAGCAATACAAATTAAAAGGTACTCTAGTAATGAATGATACTGCAATAAAATATAAAGTACTTAAACTGTCACAGCCGAAATTAAAAATAGCGCATGTGACAAAATCACGAGTATTCAACTACAGCCGACAAAGCGAGGCGGGGTGCTTCGATACTTTCGAAGTTCAACACTGTAAAATTAAGTCAAAATCGGGAAATGTTGGCGCCACTGTTCTCTAGTCAATTACTGCAGCGCAGAGAATGCTTGTGAGAACACCCTACATATCACGTCCCTGTAGAGCGGGTACAGACACTCCTACGGTAACGCAGATCGGAGATATAGCTGAAGGAATTGTGGTAATCCATAAATGTTCACTATTTATGACGGCTACTGTATATTACGGAATTTTACTTCATTATCAATGTATTAATCCAGTTATACTATTATTTATCAAAATAGAAAGGACGTATGAAAACTTTGTTACCCCTGTATATTAAAATATATTTAAAACGTCAATAAAAGTTACAGTCCTAATTACTCTACAAAAATTTAGGATGTATTTTACTTGAGTTATATAATTAAACAACGAGTACTAAAGTCGATCATCCTGTATACTGTTTTAATCTGAGTTATAGAAATATAATATTATGAAGTTATAAATTTGACTTGAAACAAATCACTTATAACTTTCCTGTAGTTAGAAAGTACTGGATCGGCCTTAAATTTATTGTACGCGCACTATATAATTAAACTTCTAAATAAGATTTGTATTGTTGAAATAATAATAATGTATTGTAACACACGTTTATATAATTAAGTTCACCCTTTGACACAGTTTTATAACAATGTTCATTAATAATCAAGGTTGGTGAAGATTTTCCTAAAATTAAAACATAATAATAAACATTGACTAACTTAAAGAGGTTCGCAATTTATTATTATACAAAATCAGATCGCCCCAATAGGCGAGAAAGGGGGAAGCTCGTTTATGTTAAAGATATCATACATCTGTAAACAATACGTAAAACATGAGTTTTTGTGGGTACCCGGCGTTCTATATTGTCATACTTTACAAAATAAGCTA
The DNA here is from genome assembly GCA_024586415.1 of Phrixothrix hirtus. Taxonomy (NCBI): domain Eukaryota; kingdom Metazoa; phylum Arthropoda; class Insecta; order Coleoptera; family Phengodidae; genus Phrixothrix; species Phrixothrix hirtus. Next base: position 2,995 of record JAHWXV010691182.1, on the reverse strand, counting down.
AATCACTAAGGTGCAGTTATTACGGTATTTAATAATTAACTTTAACAAACTATAGTTACCATTTTACACCTTTAACGTAAAGAATTTTAATTTAGCAGTTTTATATAGTTTCAAGAGGAAAAGCTTCAAATCGGGTATCAGTGTCACTAATTTAATTAAGTCAATGATAGCCGAAATCTTCCTACCAGGTTAACAGCTGAATTTTTTGTACGTTAATGTATAGAACAGGGCTCAATTGCTTGCGCCAAAAGAAACATGTGTAAATAAACACTTACGGTGATGATACTTTTTTTGGAAATCGGGAAGCTGTTTGTTTGATTAACTTTCCATTAAAAACCCTAACGGGTGAAGATTATAGGAAAATACACTTGCCTAGAAACTTATACAGTGGCCTATCCCAATAATTTAGAAAACTTTACCTCTGCGATTGTGCCTGCGGCAAATACCTAGGAATTCGATAGCGACAAAACTCAATTCGCTAAAACAGAGAAGGCGCCCCCGCTCACAACTATTAGTTAACTATACATGTTTCTTTTGTTACCTTTTACTTCGGACATAATTGTCCGTTGTACTATTTTTTCTGTACTTCTGTTATTCGTAGGCAACTAATTACTACTGACTACCCATCCACGGGGGTTTACAAGTTTTCTTGTCTACGTGAAATCATTCACGGCACCGGTCTCACACTGGTTTAGATTTCTTATACAGTGATTCAATTCGTTATTCCGCAAGATTTAAATACTACGGTCTGTATTAATTTTTTTGTACGCTTATTTCTGTTATTTGCTGATGAAGTAATGACATTGAAGTAACTTTGACACGTGTGTATTTATACGTCTTAACAGTTTTTAAGATAACTAGCGCTAATTTTATTAATTTGTAACGAAGTATAATTCTACTATTTGTATTTTACAAAATGTTCTTAATGCTATATTTACTATGCTTTTCTAAAATCATTCTATAAAACACTATATGAAGTGTATTCAGTTAAATTCCTATTTTAATTTATTTTTGGTTCGAAAATTAAGTTTTTAGATAGCTTTAATTAACTTGTAAGGTATTCAAATAATGCGACCGGAAATAAAGCAACAGACGCTTACTTTCCCGCGAAAACAGCTCAAACGCAACTGCGCGGTGGGCATTCTAGCGTCAGTTAAGGAACAAGCTTTGCACGCCGAACTTATGCTTGTTTATCAAATCGTTGTAATTAAGAATTTTAGTTGAAATTTAGTAACCATCCAATTGTTTATTGTAAAATGTTTTGTTTAAGTTAGTGAAGTGAGAAATATATATGTATACGTTGTGAGAACTGTGTAATTATCTTCAATAAAGTTTTATTTTGTAACCTGCTGCCGTAGGTTAGTCTACCGTTCGAAAGGGAACTCCCTGCCCATAAAATATTCCACACAAAATAAATATATGTGTTGTGTATTCGTAACCAGCTATCCAAATAGTACAGCGAATAAAAAACTACATTATTACAAACTCTTATTCTAATAAAACTGTTTTCAGTACCAAATATACACGGTGTTGCATATTTACTGTTAAATATTTTATAAATTGTCTTAAAATGTAGCAAAAACTGACAAAACATTAAATTAAATTCTACTAACGACTAATTTATTTACTATAGTGATGTATTTCAATGCTAAAATGAGAATTATTCTTACACGATTTTTGGTGATATTTTATTTTCAGGGTTGGCCATATCTGTATTGCAACAGATTAAACGCAGAAATAATTAATAAAAATAATCAATTGACAAAAACCTAATTCCAGCATATCCTATTTAATATATATACACGTTATTTTTATCTAGAAATATAATACCAAACGTATTTGTAACAAATAATTTGATTTTATGAAAGCTAGCATACGGGGTACCTTATACGCTTGATTTCTTTTGTTTGTATATACAGCGTGTCCAAAAGATCGCGTTAAGCATGGGGATTTCGGAAACGACAAGAGATAGACATTCGGTTAAATGAGAGGAATTGTTCAGCACATTAAAGTCAACTAAGAATCACCATTGAAATTTACAAAAATGTATCCGTTTCAGCGTTACAAAGGAAAAATTGAATTTATCCATTTTCTCTAATTTCTTGTAACTTTCTTATTTGAAGAGATAAGTCAAAGATTCTTTGAGATCTTTAAGATACCTGTTTATGTAGATTACGAATAACCTACCTGATTTTGCATTATACGTTTTAATATTGGGAATGTAACTTCAACTTTATTTTTTTAAATACAAATACTAGGCGGCCATGACATTATTAAAAAGTGCTCTTAATTTTCTTTTTAGCAATATCAGGTTTGATATACTTATCTTTTAAAACAATGAAGTTGCAACAAAAAACTATGTTTTTATTATAAAGCTGGCAACGAATCAAAAACAACGGAACTTCTACTACGAAACAATTAACAACATCTCATATTTTTAAAAACCAGTACAATTTATTAAAGAACAAAAAGGGATAAAGTAGTAAAAATAAAAATGTATTTTACTTTAACCCTCATGTGACTGACAAAAAAAACACCTTATATTGACGCGATAGGTACCCACATTGAAAGCACTAGGTATATTTATTTATTTTTACGTACGCCACTTGTCATCAACTCGGTATCAGCTTACATTTGCAAGTTGAAACTTGTCTGAGTAATACCTTACAACGCTGCGCAGCGCACTGGTTCAGTTTACCGACCGAGACTACGCAACAGACCCGTCTTCAAATCATTAGTTAATTTGAAATTCATATTGAGTGAGCAAGTGTCAGTACTCTTAGATTTATAAAAGTATGGCTGATAGTGAAGCTGGTCCAAGTAAACGGTGTCTTTCAAAACCAGTGCGGAAGAGGCCGTGGTATATAGACACATATTCACTTTTTTTGTTTATGAGATTTGGCATAATAAAGTAGAAAGATAAAAAGAAATAACAACAAAAAAATATCTAGATGTGTGTGTGTAAGAGAGGGAGAGAGTGTTTGTGTGAAAGAGT
>JAHWXV010691163.1:0-10596 GCA_024586415.1 Phrixothrix hirtus | reverse complement strand
CGATGTTGTAGACGGATTTTGAAGTCCCTCGGTCGAATTTGTTAAGCATTGCCCTACACCAATTAACACGAGCCTGTTTTTGTGCTTCGGTCAAATTATGTCACGTGTATAAATTACTACTGGATCCTTAGATGTATACTGAGTGTGGTACATATTAGTTGCTTTCTATTTATAAAAAATAATATGAAAACTGCAAAATATTGCACATTTTTTGTAAAACGAAAACGGCTGTTCTACACTGCACTAGTGCAATACAGCAAATCGGAAGCGCTATAAGACATTACAAATCCATATTACCCTCATACTTAACACTATACAGGATTACTTTGAAATAGTTGTTGAAACTAAAACGACAAACTCTACGTATTATAAGAGATACATTTTTCAGGCTATTAAATTCCATTAAGTCTTTTTTGAAAAATTTTGCACATGAAACATTTTATGTACTGCTGGAATTTGTCACAATTAATTCGTTCCAAACAGTCAAGAAAACTACGAATCTATTTGCTGAAATAACAAATTAAAACAACATCTCGAATTGCACTCTGTTTATTCACTAATAAATGGGTACTTGACCTACACCACCACAAATAAATGACCTAATTTTTGCACGCCAGTGTTCTTAAAAAATTACATTCGGGATTTGTATTAAAATCATCAGCGATAGTTTAATTTACAAACATAATTTTTAGTGATAAAATTTAAATTTAATAGTTGTTTAAAAATGCTTTCAGAAAAAACACGAGTTGAGATTACCATAAAGCACTCAGGTAAGTCCTTTTTAATTCTAAAAGGTTATTTACTTGTCAAGAGAAAATTCCCCTTTTTATTTTACTTTTTAATATTTCAGAAATTGAGTAATAAATAATTTCAAATTATCTATGTAAAGTTGAACAGCTGATAATTGTTTTCCAATTCTTTCAAACTTTAACACAAGGTACAAAAACGTATTCCAAAGGGATATTATGTGTTTTTATTCTTTCAATAAGGCTTTTAGTCTAAAAATAATGAAAAGAAACATCAAATTAATTGTATAGGTATTTTCTCTTAATAATTTATACTTCCACAAAAAGCACTGGAAAAGTGCACAACTATGTAAATCTAATTTAATAAATCAAAATGGAGTTTTTTAATGAACTTCATTTACACTGCATTGCAATGACCTGTAATATGAATAGAACTGGAATAAACATATATATACGTATTGCAAACCAGAAGTTCTTAAAAGGTTTTCTAAGAATTTTCTAAATTCGATTGTACCCAAATTAAAGCTGTTTGATTTTTTTTAATTATTTCTTTGTGAATGTATGGGGCATAAGGAATAATCAGTTAAAATATCTGAAAGTATTTCAAAGCAACCCTGTATGTATAGTGTGAATAGATGCAACATTTGAAAGCAATAAAAGAAATGTAATTCCGTTTCTATAATGGTGAAATAGACTATTAGGCAGATACTCAATATACTTTTATAACCATCAAGACTATTTAACATGTGCGCATGCGTATTAGTGTTGATCCCCTTAAAAAAGTTAACAATATATTGCTTTACCGGGTTGCAATTCCGCACGCGTAAAAGTCATTCACCCTATAATACAGTGTTAAGCATATAATATTCACACAATATGAAACACCATGCACTATAATGCGTAAATCTGGTTACTTAGTTTTTAGGGCTTGGGAACGTAAAATGCATGCACAGTTGAAAATGAGATTCGCTTGAATCGCAACAATCATACAAAAACATTAGAAGGCGCATCCTTCTCATAGCAGCTGCATTTGTAGTGGCACGTGTGATATCTCTATTAACAACATATTTTAGTAACTCAGCGTATTTCAAAAAGGGATAAGCTTTCAGTGCGGACGAATCTGTGTAAACCAATTTGAACCTTAGATTCTCGTTCTGTTGGTACTGTACTTGAAAATAATGTGACCTACTTACTGGTATAACACCGACTGTCCTTGAAAATAAAAGGAAACATCTGAAACATTATAAACTGGAAAAAAGCAATGGTGCTGATTTTATGTAATATTTTCAGTAGGAAAGTGTTGCACAATTTTAGCGACTACATGATAATTTATATTACTGAAGTATTATTACTGTGAACTAAGTATGCATTTTGTATAAGTTACGTATTTTTCCTGGTTACATGTTATGCAAAATAATTGTGGGTATAATTCTAAAATCACATCCGTACCTATTGATTAATTGTTATTAATTTCAGTCTAAAAGAATTATGTAATCGTTTAAACTAAATTTAATTAACGCTAATGTTTTATTAAGCAATCTTTACACCTATATTTTAACATTATTATGGTTATTTAGGTAACGAGTATAGCAAATTAGTCTTTCCTTGCAAGCCGGAAGAACGTACACGAGTGAACTTAGCAAGAGTTTTAATTTAACAAGGGCCGTGAAGAGCAAGTTGCGTGTAAGTTATGTACAAAATTTTATTGTATACGCTTGACACACAAAATATATTCAAACAAATTGTTATAAAAAATGATAATCAACAAAATTAAATGTTTTAATTTCATAGCTTACTGTTGCAATATAAGAAACGCGCATTTAAGCGAGATGAATTTATCAAAGGGAAAATACAAATGCAAACAGTATAATCAAAACCAGCGTGCAACAAAAAAATTAAAAATTACTGACGTGTGAAAAGTTGCTTGTGTATAATTCTGTCCTTTTTAAATAGTTTACACCAAATCTGTCTAGGACTTTATTTCGAATAATTGATTCTACTTCTTGTGTTTTCTAATTTAATTTACCATAGAAGCGCCTTTGGTGTGTCCAACACTATCCCAAAATAGATTATTTAAATGCTTAAAAGGTATTCAACACAAATGTAGTCAAAATTAGTGTTAAGAACCACAGTTAAAAGAAACATCAACGACCTTGGTTCAGTGGTTAGCCTAGATCTAAAGGGCGCGGATTAAAACCCGATCGTAGTAATTACTTTTTTAACAGCAAAAATTTAAAACATGCATTCTTTTCCAGCAAACCTCTAAGTTAAGCTAAGTTTTAGTAAGCATGAAGTTGCGCGGACAAAAGAAATTTACGCAACCCGACGCTTCGGTCACTAAAATTAAATATTATTTTTTCAATAATATTCCACTATATAAGTAATCCAAAATAATCAAAAAGTTATGCTTGTAGATACGTAAAACATTATTGGAAGATCGAATTGCTACAACGTTAGAAAATAGAAAAATTTGCATGTGGCGGCACCACTCGGAAAGTACTGCCACTAAAAATTCTAAAATAAGGTCAAAATGTAGGTTAACATTTAATATTTATCTCCCTAAAGTGTCAAATATTAAATAAAATGCGTTTGGCCGCTATAACGTTTGGTGCAAGACTTTTGATTGACCCGGTATATAAGCAAAATGTCCCTAAATTAAGCGTCACTAGTAAGATGCAGTAAGTAAAATACATGTAGTATGTTGTTCCGAAAAATATTGTATTATTCTTTTAACCATCCAACAGCCAGTAGAAAACAGAATAAAAGAAAAAAAGTAGGATTGGTTATTAAGTGAAAATTTTATATAGAAAAGGGGTTGTTAGTAAAAATTGTTGAGAGTTTGTTTTGTTGTAAGCTCTGAAAGTAAATAATTGTGAAGAAAATTGTAATGAATTCGTTATGGAGTATAAATAATCAAGCAAACTTGTGTTGCAGCAATCATTTAAGGGATATTAATTGAAATTAACGCCTTAATCTTCCGGAATGACAAGTGTCGGTATGGATACAACATCTATGAAAGAAGTGAATATGGAAAAATTGCAAAAAATGAAATAAAAGGATGGAAATTAATAACAGATTTCAACAAACAATATTTGAAATTCGGATTTGGATACGTTTGTACATTCAAAATTCAAACTTGGCATCTTGTTTTGATTGTTTCGCTGGATGGCTCACGCTTATCGATTTTTGGCCTTACCACCGAGATTAGAAATCGACATGCTATTTTAGATTATGCCCGCTTAAGATTTAGGCTAATATAAAATACAATGCAATGTTCTTAAAAATCATTTAAATTATCAGTTGTGCTGAAAGTGATTTTTCTGCATAACCGAAATGAATATTAAACTAATTATTATGATGGTTTTCGTTGATATTTACAACTAATCGCTCATTAGTCATTTATGGTATGGAAACACAACACTTATCATACAACTAATTCACGGGGTGAAGTAACAGCTTTTATTGTTTTTGAACGCTCATCCACCGTGTGCTGCAATAACCGTTTCCTTAACGAATTTTGCTTCAAAATGTAATTGTAATTATCAGTTCTAATTGAACATGTCAATTCACTCAATTTAAATTTCACTTAATCATTACTGCAAGTTATTTATGTATTAATAAATTATGCATTTATCAAATTGTTTAGCTTCACTACTGTCGATAACATTATGGATTGGAATTCATAATATTCAAGCGTATTGAATTTTTATCTTGAAATTTAAATTGTTTGGTCTTAATTAAATAGTAGTTTTGCAATTTACCAGTTTTCCCTTAGGATTGCTTTTGCTAAATTATAGTATCAATTAACTTATAAAGTTTTACGTTACTTTTGTATTGAGTTATATTAATTGTTATTTAAGAACTTTTTACTGTTGATGTCATCGTTAAAAAAGTTATTAATACACCAGCATGCCTAAGAATGAAATAACTATTTAACCCACGAGTACACGGCCCCTTTGTGAACACAAATCTGTAAAAAATTTTAATCTAGCTCGAAAAAAATGTTTCGTAAATTTTTGCGTAAAAATTTGTTATGAATACAACCCTGGCAACGTGATTAAAAACATAAATACCGCTTACTTTCTGTTTAAAAAATATCATATTACTTTATGGAGTTCATGGCCGACAGGAGTTTTGATAAAATATTATAAAGCGCATTCTTTTAAATCGCCTAAATGTTTCCTTTTTCTATGAAATTCTTATTAATTATAAATAATTTGTGAAGTAATTATAAAGAAGTGATTTGTTAAATATCGAAATTTGACAAACGTTTTAATTTTAGTAGATATGTATAAAATTAAATCCTGTTTGATCCACATTAATGTGTGCATACAAATTACGTCAAAGTATGAAACTTATTTACTATTTTAATTTTGAACAGTTTCTACAAAATTATATACAACAATTAATTGTAAATATTAATAATATTAAACCATTTATCAAAATGTAATTTAAGTTTATCACAAAGGTAGTTTATAAATTTTGTGTAAAATTTAACATCGTGTAAAAGGGTTTAAAATATTTTAGAACATTTTTAAAAGTGAAAGTTACTTAAAAAATACAAAATACAAAAATACAAATGTATTAAGTAAAAACTCGTTATTATTTTAATTGTGCGTTAAAAGACGACTAGAAATTCTAAGGACAAAAATCAAACTTTTATTTTTAAACAGTAATTATCTATTCAATATATTACAAATATTTAGTAATCAGCTGAAATGTGTGAAATCGTATGCGTCATTCTGTTGCTAGAGCCTTACAGTCGGCCAGTTACTTATTGTTCAATACAGTAGACCAAATTAAAAGCAATTTAGACACATCGTTTACAAATGCTTTTATTATGCATACCATGATGTATCTACTGTTAACGTAATGCTTCTTATTTTTGAGACACCCTATATAAAATTTTTAGACATAAACAATGTTAATTAACATTAATCTAAATTAGCTTGTAGAAATTGAACAAAAGGCCACATTTAGTAAAGCAACGGACATAAATACGTGACCATCTCAATAAACAATAGAATTTAGAGTAAGTATGAAAATTTATCAAATTTGCCGTAAACAGGTACCTAAATTAAAATTGAATACTAGGCAAACGCAAAACGACACGTTATGCAAATTAGTGTATATTTTGTGAGAAGCCCGGTTAATCGAAACCAGATATAAACGCATTGGTTTAAATTCAAAAATCAAGCAGCGGTATTGGTCAAACCGATGTTAATAAAGTTATAAAAACCGAACAGGCCAAACAAATAGCGTGCTCCCCGTTCTACGAGAACTGATCCAGATATCCCCAGATTCAGTGCTAATATGCGGTAACCAAAGTTCAAACAGTAAAAGACCCTGTGCAAAATTCATCGTTATGAATTGAATTAGAAAAAGAACAATCCACCGTCTGATTGTTACAGTTAAGAATTTAAGGGACACATACATCTACTTTAATTCACTAAATAAAATTATATGACACTGCGTGTGCAAGAAGTATGAAAAGCTGTCACGTTTGAGAATACAAAGCAGCCAACATATATCAAAGGTTTGTTATAGACTTTTAAACTAATTTCATCGTAATTGTGAGGGAAATTTGGTCACGAAAATTTAAAAGACCGCCATTTTTATATTTATGTAACATAAATTGCATTTACTGTTACTTCATTAAATAAAGGTACACACTTTCTACGATTCTTTTAAAACTTATTTCATTCATAATTAGATATAAACGTAACTCTACCTTACGTAGACAAAATCATTTCAATCTTGTATATTCTTTAGGGTAGAGTAGCTGTGAACAAATATTTTTACAGTATGCATCTTTAATTCGTATTTGTGAACTGATTGCATCAAAACGTATTTTGATAAATTTTGTTTACATTGATTTAACTCCTTTTATCTTTTAAATTCATTTATGCAGTTTTTATTTCAACAAGTGGAAGATAAGAAAATATTCCATCATAAACTTCCACGCTACTGTGATTACTACTATAATACTGAACTTTAAGTGGTTAATGACATTTAAAAATAAATAATATCGCTCGACTAACGACAAAATTGATATCAAATCAATTAAACACTCGCATCCACGAAACACCATTCAATTATAAAAATTGTAAGGTAGTTGGTTTAAAAGGATTTGATTGCATTAGTTAACTAAAGATGTGTCAAAAACAGGTAAATTTTACTTTCCAGTATGTTCGTTTAATTTATTTTACTTGTAGAAGTTTTATGTGGGGTAAATTTTCAATTATCAGAGGATTCTTCTATTTAGTTTCCTCGGTTTAAAATTAAAATTTATTAATTGTTTTTAGCGATCTTTCGGAGAGACCTTTTTGTTCTAGCCATGTACATTTTCTGTTTCTTTTATAATAAATTGCTTTCGGCATTTACATTTTGAAAACCAAATTTTATATTTTACAATGCACGAATATTTAATTATCATTAAATAATTGTTATTATCCGCCGTTAATCAAATTCTTTTGAATTGTATTTGTTTAGCACTAACTTTTGTATACAGTTCGCCAAGTTTCAGCGAACCTACGATTGTTTGTTATTTTTTAATTGTGTAAAGTGGTAAGGGTTCTGAAAATTTACTTATGTGATTCTGCTAGCGGAGATAAAACCTTGTGTTGTTTTACCTGTTGCTTTGGACGGGGCGGGGGCGGGGGGATTTTATAAGAAGTAATAATGTTTTAAATATTCACGACTGCAGCCAATCTCTGCAACATCATTATTGGAGAAAAGTTGACCGAGAAGTAGTAATTTCGTGAATAACTCAAATTTGGATACACAATGTAATATCAATTTTTTGTAAAACCAACGTTCGCTATTAGTCAAGGCTAAACAGTCGAGTCGGCCCACATACATGAAAATCACAGTCAAAATTCTGCTACATCAGAGAAACCCCGTCACGACTCTAATGTCGTTTAGAAATAAGTGCGGTACACCATGGAAGTTAATCCGAATGTAACACCTAGAGAACTCGACTACGAAAACGCAGTGTCAGTTACCCTGAAAACAATAGCTACAGAAGGCAACTGAAGAAGAACTCATTGTGAACATGATATGCCAAGGCAGCCATATTTTATATATATATATATATATATATATATATATATATATATATATATACTTACCATACTCATGTTTTTCGAGTTTTATGTTCTATACCAAGAAAAGGATAAACTTTTGTTTTAATATGCAAATATAGTTTTTGTAAGGAACAAAACTTAGTTCCTGATTTGCCCTACGTAATTAGTCTTGACTATTTTGACTTACAATATGGGAAAAGAAGAAATACATAAATTTCTGTATTCACTGTAAGTTTATCGATTGGCTTCCAAGTAATTTTTTTTCAACTATAAATTAAAAATAAATCACAATTTGGGATATTTGGGTTATTTAAATTATAGTCCCTTGGTAAATGCGTTATTTGCTTGTGCGCAATAGAGGCGCTACTAAAAGCGACTAATTTTAATAAAAACAATTGTAAAATCTAATAATAAAAAATTGAAATGACAAAGCAGTTGTCAAATTACAAAATTAAGTTATGGCATACGTAAAAAAGGTTTAGGGTCGATTGCGCAATATTGGTTTAAACTTCAGATCCTTGGAATTGAAGCTTAACTAATGTCATCTAACCTTGTCAGCCGGCCCCGATTGGTGTAGTGATTAACATGTTTGCCTCTACACCCAAGGACAGCGGGTTCAAACCCGGTCTAGGTCGATAAATTTTTCAGCGGAGAAAAATTTAAAAGACGTCTTCTTTTCGGATATTGAAGTAAAATCGTAGGTCCAGAATCAATGTGATGTTTGGCTCGTTACAAATCCCTACTGGCTGTAGAACTCCTCCAGATTCGGTAAGATTCTAGTAAGTAAGAGGATCTAGGAAATTTCTACATCCCGAAACCTCAGCTACAAAACAAACAAACAAACAATAATCGTTGCCATTATTAGGTAGTCGTGCCTTGTTTGATTGATATAGTATCAATCTAGGGTTAGCCGAGCGGTTTGTTTATTTATTTAGGGGCATCGACGACACAATAACGGTATTCTGTTGTAATTTTCTTAGTGACTTGAGAGATTTTTCGACATTTATCGCTTTTACCTGAGTAGTGACATATGCTAGATGTCGGCCATGCTTCCTCAAAAGTTGTTTAAACCTATATGGCAAAGTATATGCAATTTTGTCTTTTATGTCTTTTTCAGTGTTTTAATGACTTTTTAACCACAAATATAAATAAATCAAATAAAAGAAACAATAATAAGATATATGAGTAAACAATTTATTAAAACACACAGCAAATCACATATAATTTACGGTCTCATAGTTTTACTATTTCGTGATAATCGTTTTTTTGATCAAATTTTTAATCTAAATATAATATACCGATTAATAAGTTTTAACTTAATTTTATGACATTCAGCCATATTATATGTGTCTAATTCTTGTTTTACTATATTGAAAAATACTTCTTTTAAATTAATATTTTGCACCTTTAAATTATCGTAATGTGTACGATAAATTTTTTCCATGCACATAAAAAAAATTAAATGCATTAGCATTTGCAAAGAACAAACTGTTTGCTTTAAACAAACAAATAATTAATTAATACATATTTAAAATGCATACATGTGCATATTATTTGTCTTACCTGTAACACTTCTTAGCTTTATATACAATTTAATAACAATAATATCACAAAAAACGATTTGTTTGATGTCAGTTTAAATTAAAAGAAACAACACATACAACAATAATAGTCTACACAAATATTTTTATAAAAAACTCAGAATTTATAAAGACATGAACTTTTGCCACCTATACAGTAAACTTCTCTTCAGTAGTTGAAGGATTAATGACCGTCGCAAGCGAAATTGATCCTTATTTCACAACAACCAATTAAAAACAGGTACTCTATTGTCACTACTCTGGCATATGTAGGACTCTAGATTTTATTAGAGTGCCTTTATAAACAAAGTCAAGACATACATCTCAGGTGGCCATGTTTGTTCCAAGTTAACATTGGTGTATATGGAAGAAACTTAAAAAAATGCTTTCCAAATGCTTTAAATCTTTATTAGAGTACTAACGAGGATGAAATTATGACCCACTGATGGATGTGCGCGCCATTAGGAAATGCAAAACTTTGTTGTTTGCTTACCTATATTTTTATGTAAGATTATGCGATTTTGGTGGTGACTAGCCTTGCAAATGTTCATATATTTGTTTAAATTTAAACTTGCAGTTATATGGATTTTTACTCATGTAGCGTTCTATTCATTTAGAATTTCATTTAATTTTAATCTTATTCACTAAATAAAATTTGATTTTATTCACATATCTTACTTACGGGTTTATATCAACATATCATAATCATTTGTAATATATATCTACCGACTTCCATAAAATCGCAACACGGAAGTTTTTGATCAATTTTAATAAAAGATTCAGAAAATGCATATTTTAATGAAACAAAGTAATAATTAAAATTTTAATAAAATCTATCTAATTGTTGTTTTTTCTAATTTGTTTGTTTGCACCTATATAGTAATAAAGAATTTTATGAAATAAAACAATCAGTGTGTAATAACTGTCAATTTTGCGAATTGTTTGTTTACGATTGCCTTCTGAACATTTAAGAATGCCAAGAGTTTGTCAACATGAAATTATTGGCAGTTAAATGATTTTGAACATGACGTATATCACAAAAAAACTGATTTAGATCTATATTCTGATACTAAACCTTTAGGACTAACTTATAGTCACTAAAATTATATACACTTTCAACAAAAATACCACTTAAATTCAAATATAACTCAAATAACACGAAAAATTTATCAATTACTAATACAA
>JAHWXV010691145.1:0-10055 GCA_024586415.1 Phrixothrix hirtus | reverse complement strand
AAATAATAATTTGTGAAAAATATGCATTTCATTATAAAATTTACAAAATATGCAAAAAATGCATATATATATGCACTTTACATATATTCCGCCCCCTAGTAATTATCAATATTACCTTCTTGTACAAAATTTTTGAAGTTTAGTAGTACTCATTATTAAATAGCATGGTGTTTGACGAATATTTTGATTAAAGTTTTACTTTTACGATGATACAAAGTATACTATACGAGGGCATACCCAAAAGAATCCGAATTTATTTTTTAAAAGCATGTATTTCGATTTTTTTTATAAAAGACCCTAAGCCACTTCAAAATACTCTCGATTACACTTGATACATTTGTCCAATCGGTGATTTCATTGTTAGAAACATTTTTTATACTCCTCATTAATGTTGTCAAATCCGGGTTCTTTCATACCCCTCTTCATACGTGGAAATAAGAAAAATCACAAGTTTTATCAGGTGAGCAAGGTGCGTGGGGCAGCGGAACCATGTTGTTTTTGCCAAAATCTGGCTAACAGAGATGGTGGAAAATCTAGCCTCCTATCTGTCACAAATCGAGGTCTCTTTTGACGAACACTATTGCGCAATGTTCTTAAAAACCTCCAAATAAAAAGTTTGATTAACGGTCTGGCAAATCCTCAGTTAAAATTCACTAAACCGAACTCCAAGATATTTCACTTATCTCCGACAATTGCTCAATGGTATGTCGTCGATCTTTGAGCACGAGTTCACGAATGTTCTCAACATTTTCTTTTGTTCGGGCAGTTTATGGACGTCCAGAACGAGGTTTGTCATCAATCGAGATGTCACCATTTTAAACCGAGAAAACCACTAGTATACTTAAGTTTTTCCCATAGTATCATCTTTGTAAGCTATTTTCAACATAAAAATCATTTGAGAGGCATTCCTCTCATTTCTTTTGGGTACCCGCTCGCAAATCAGGTCTAGCAACGACTTGAATAGTTCAAAATATTTTGTTAAGTGTAGGAAGCAATAGGACCTTTGCATTTTTACCGAGAGTTTGATTTCCTGTTTATTTGTTAGTTAAAATGTGTGGTACGAGAATAATCAATTGTAAAAGACCCTCTTACTCCTTAATTGGAGTACTTTAAAAATTATTTAACTGTGTTTTTTGTTAATTTTTTTATTTAGTATTTTCATTAATTTAATTCAAATTTCTGAGTTACATCTTTCATATTTCATTATATGAAATTTACATTTAAAATTTATTTTGCTTTTTGTTTTGATTTGGTGCAGCTAGACATCGTATGGTTTTTAATGTTTGATCATTTACCCTCGAGTAGGAATTGATGCCCTATCTGGACTCTCCGCCTATGATTTCGATAGTGTAGGATTATTATTCTAAGCTAATATAAAATTCAAAGCAATATTATTTAAATTATTAGTAAAGTTTAAATGATTTTATACACAGTGTAAGTGTATATGAGCCTAACTATGATGTTGGATTTCGTTCTTGTTTCTTACTACGCAATATTGAGCAAGGGGCGCCGTGTTTAATTAAAAACTATAATTAGGTTTACGTCAAAATTCTTTCTATGGTTTATTCTATTAAGGTATAGAAAAATCAAGTATTCAACTACCACTAACTGTTAATAGGTTTTATCAATTTTTTTAATCAATAATATTCTGACTTTTAATTCGGAGTTTGCATTTATCAAATCTTTTTATCGCATCTGTCGATAACGCTGTGAATTACAATCTACAATATTTAAACACATTGTGCTTTATCTTGAAATTTATTTCGTTAAAAGTTGATTAAACAGGATTCTTAATTATTTTGCAACTTACTTTTTCATAACTAATTAATTTAGTTGCATTTTTGCTACAAATACATTTTAATCGAGATTTCAACCTTTTATATTGTATTATCGTGGTGAAATTGTAGTAAACTTTGTTGAATGTCTTGAATAACCATAATATCGACCCTAATACCTAATTAAAAAAAGATAAGCTAAGAAGTTTTTTGTATGGTTAGACACCGTTAGACGGAACATTGGTATTACTTATATTTTTGATATAAAACACATTATTATCATGGCAACGAGGGTCCATCGTTCATAAGGTGACTAATTGTTTTAAATATTTCTTAACGTTAACTATTCATTAATAATGCATTTAAAGAAAAATTGCACATGCATGTGTTAGCTAACTTATATCGTAATTCACCAACAACATAAAAGTGAGTGGCGCCTTTGATTACAATTTTCGCATTCACTTTCTGGCGTAATATCACTAAGACGTTTAAGAATCTCACTGACTTTGTGGGCGAAAGATATTCTCGATTTTCACTTTTATTTGACTATTTTGTGGTATAACATCCCAATTTTATAGGTTGGAATTAAGGTTTATCTAAAATTTGTTACTTGGGACAAAATATTTTTGCCTAAAGCGTAATTTCGAGACAAAGAACCCTCGTTGCTATATTTCATTTATCAATCCATTTTAATTGCTGCACTTTCAGTCATCCATCCATGAAGTCTCTAGCTCTGAATGTTCATCTGGATATTTACTATCACCTATGGCGTCAAATTCATTAGTGAGTCGCTAAAGGTTACTGCTTCTTGAAGAAGCCGCTCCAGTAAGTTCTACACTTAATTCATCTACTTGCGTAATTAAATTGTGAACTTGTGCTTACTGCATTTTAAATAGGAAGGAGATTTTTAAACTCAATTACCTCATCGGGGAAATCATTATAAATTTTATAAGTTCAATATTGTTTCTTGGTACAAATACCGCATGTGAAAATGTTGGATAATATTTTGCGTTATTAATTTCTGATTTTATACTAATTGACCCCTTTTGAACCTTAGAAACTTTTTTATAAATAAGATAATGTTTAATTTTTGAATTAAATGTATTGAATTTGTTGTATTTTGCATTTCGCTTTATTTCATTTCACTTATTTAATGTGTCTTAGTTTCAGCTAAGATGTCTGATTTACATGACAATTTGACAAAAACTCGATGATTGTTGTTTCAGTTACCCACCATTAGAGTACGTTCGCAAACACCTGTACCTACTGTCCGGTTTGAATAAATGTTTTTGTTAAGGCATACCGCGTGAGTTACAGTTCCGTTCAGATTATTAAATTAAAGCGCTTTAATTTTACCGATTTAAAGAATCTAGGCTGCATTGTACCAATTACAAAAATATAGTGGCTAATTTGAACCCCATCTTCACTGTATCAGTTCGTGGATTAATACTTCTGCACTGTAACCTTCAGCTTATGCCATAATGCCATTTTGATTTGCCATAAATTTCTAGATACAAACAACATAGGTACAATTGGAAATCTTAAATCAACACATATGAAAATGTAAAATAATGCATGTCCGTTTATACATTACATTCGTTTTTACACTAATCTAAATCATTTTTTATTCAGTAGTTCTGCTACCTTACAAATAATGACAAATGGTTCTATTTGGTTAACTTCAAGATATTCTTTTGAACATCCTGTATTTTGGTTTACAATTTAATTTTTTTCCTAGATGCAATGTTGCAATAATTACGTATTAAGAATAATTATTTAAATTTTGAAAATAAAAACCTTTTCGAGATTATTGCCTATATTTCTGATTAGATAATTTGATTTTATTTGAAGCAGTATTCTGGGAATTTAAAAACTCGTTTTAATAAGCACGCATGGTTATCAGCCAATTTTGCACATGTCAGAGATAGAGGTGGAGACACAACCTGGTTTGATCATAGGTCTGGCGTCTGGTTCTGTAGAATATAATAGCTTTTCTGATTATACTTAGAATATAAACTGAAATGATCCCATTGCATCGTTGAACTCGGATACAAGCTGTCCGAACTTATTACGCTACCGAAGAGATCTAGTGGTTCTACAAGCTACGGAAAAAGCTACAGGTAGCGCAGTTTTCTTTATAGTCGTGCTTTTTCTGGTGCAGATATCGCCGCTATAGCTTCTTCAGATGATCCAACTTAAAATTCAAATTCAAATTTTCTATTTTCTTTCAATAATTAAACAATTCAAGTTTACAAAAGTTTATAGGATTAAAATTGTTTATTTTTATATATTACAACATCATTTTAAAATGCTTGTAGCTTGTAACCCCTTTCAGATCTGAAGAACTAGTCCAACATACCTTTAGTTACTGTGTGTCTCAATTTTTAAATCACGCATCAGTGTATTTTGAAGTTTGCTCAAAATTTCTTTACAAATTGTTTTTAAAAAATTTGCATTATTGCAACGCAAAATTTTATAAACTTATTTTTGGCAACAAATTCTTCATTGGCTCCTTGTCTATCTATTTTTGTGTAGACAATTTTTGTAACTTTTTGACAATATTTCATTTTTATAAAGTTGTACTGGCGCTTGGCAAAGAAGAAGTAATTCTTTTGATCGATGTTTAATAATTTACATCCACCAAAGCTAGTCAAATTTTAGTGGCAAATCTCCCAATGTCATATTGTACCGGGTTATTATAGGTACAATATTTCATGAAAGAATCGCTATGCTCTCAACTTCCACAGCGTGACAACGTAATTATTTTGATAAAGAGGATTCTATTATATATGTCCTAAACGATTCTTGTAGAACCAAATAATATGTTTTACTGCAAATTTTCATCTAATGACGTCATGATTAGCTATGGATTTACAGAACACCTTAACGCTAATCTAATACATGGAAATAAAATATGTAATTGTTTTGCTTGTTTATGTGGCTTGTGGCTATGTAGCTCTGTGGCTGGACGTGAACGTTACTTCTGGTCATTTCGACTTAGCCAAACCGGAAGCATTCTACTTCTCGATAAAGATTTGTTCGAGAACAATTAGCAATCTAGGTCGGGTTCGAACGTGCGTTTTTGGATTCAAAGTCTAACATGAATAGCTAAGCTACTGAAGCTGTGTTGAAATAAATAATTATAAAGTGTAGCGGAATAAATTAAAAATCTACGTTAATACTGGGCCTTTCCAGAAGTGACGCACTGACTTTCACGTTTTTCTCGCGCATCGCCAGACATCCGCGCTTGCTATCTAACGCTGCGATCGCCAGTTGGATCATACCTGTTAGAGCTTGCGTAAGACCCTGTTGGTGCTTGCCGTGACGACCAACAATGCAGCGCTGCGCAATAAAGTTTACTATTAAGTTGAGAAAAACGCTAAAGAAAGCTTTCTATCGAATTTAAGTGTGGCCGGAAGAGCGTGGTGGATAAACCGCGAAAAGGGCGCCCTTTCACTTCAAAAATGGACGAAATCGCGATGCAAGTGGAAGCTGCTTTCGAATCAGACTACCGGAAGTGGCAAACCTGCCGAAAACGGATACTCACCGAATCGTCGTGGATTTGTTCTAAACTGGTGACGAAAATTCGGACCCCTAAAAGGAAATAGTGAATTTTCACATTGAGGTTAAACAGCCAAGATTTTCGTAGGGATTGAATACAGATGACGAAGAATGCATTTTTGAGTACGGCCCCGAGAGCAAGCGGAGAAGTTCCGAGTGGCGCACCGCCAGTGAACTGCGACAGAAGAAAGCTCGCATGGTCAAATCGTGAATCAAAACTATGCTGATTGTGTTTTTGTCATGAACAAAGTGATTCATTAACTATAGCTTTTTACGTGGAATTATTGAAATGCGTGCGGAAAAGGGTCAGATCTCTAGCAACTGGATCTTCCACCATAACAACCGCCGAACAGCCCTGACATGCCCCCCAATGACTTCTTCCTCTTCCCATCTCCAAGAGGGACATGCAGGGAGATTGTTTTAAGACAGTGGGAAACATCTACCCAGTATTTTGAGCAGTGAAAGAAACGTTGAATTGAAGCCCAAGTGTCTTCCTTCAAAGAGTATTAAATGTCTGTTTAAAAAATTAATCGGGTTACTTTTGGGATGGACCCTGTATATTTCATATTTAAATTTGATACGATTTCATTCACGTGTTGAGTATTTTAAATTTTAGAAATATTAATAATAATGTTGTAGAGGACACAGTAATTGGTTAGTGAGGAAATACAAATTACATTATCAATTAAGACCCAAATTAAGATTTAATTTAGAATTTCAACATAATTTCACGTGATAATGTATAAAATCATAGGAAAAAATTTATCAGGATACTTTCATACTAACCTTCTTTAATTAAATTTAATAATGACAACTTTACGAGCAATTTATACTTAATCGTTAACTAATTGTGAGGTTTTCGCAAATAAACTACACAAATAACCTTTCAAAGTTAATATGCAGTTAAAAAATATTGAAATTAATGTGGTAAACTCGTGGGATATTTGAGAACTAAAATTGAAAATTCTTTGAATTGTACTATATCAGCATCAACATTGCATCTTTCACACTTCTTAGAAATATTATGAAAACAAAATTTATGTACATTTAGACACTATACTAATTTTACGAGTTTGACCTTCATCATAAAATGTAATTTTTGTATTAGCTGCGGTATATCATAATAATTTACTATGGTTCTTATAGAAATCCATTGTAAAACTCTTTGTAAAAACGAGTCACATCTATTAAAATTTGCGAATAAAAAAGTAATTTCCGTCGTTGTAGAAAATGGGTACGTTCCTACAGTAGCATTGAAATCTCCTTTATTAATGAGCTTTAATGTTGCTATTTCATGAAAATGTTTTTTACTTATTCATATAAATGAATGACATTGCTTCACACATCACACATTCTCATTTTACGAATGTTTTGTTAATGTAATTTCAATTACCAGCGGCTAGCGAATCTAAAAGTTTGTTTAATGCAGCTCTTATATTGTTTGATATCATTTTAAGCGTGACAAGTTAATAGTCATATGTGAATTTTCTAAATACGTATGGGAAACACTCAACAATAAATCACAATTTTTAAAGATGTAGAATCTAAATTCGTTTTGCAAATTTTTCCTCGACGAAGGTTACAATGTTATGATATATAAGATTGTTCTACTAATACAAACCGTCAAGGTTGGTTCTAGTAATGCCTGTTATTTTTTTCAGAACTATTAACTCGTGTCCTGTAAGTTTATTTCAAAGTTGCATTATTAAACTGAAGGTGTTTGAAATGAAAAATTGTTTAGCTAATATTTCTAAGAACTTCTTCTTATTATAATCAATTAAATTTACATATTAAGTGTAGAATATTTGTTATACGAGAAATACATCATAAGAACGACAAAACTTTTGAGAAATTATTTCAATCCAAGGTCTATACGCCCAGTTACGAAGAACGAAATGAATCTTATGCAATAGTACTCCCTCTGTAGAAATTTTTTCCTAAAGCAGCACATTTTAACGACTTGAGAATACTGTGATATAGATAGAAATGTATGAAAAAGGCAGACTCTTGCTGCTGGAGTTTTAAGAGCTTCGAGTCGCTTCATTCTCCCCTGCATAATTCTCCTTGTCTTAGATTCATTTAAGAAAATAGCGACAAGAGATTGAACCTAAAGTGTTAAATGTTTAATAAGATGTAATTAATTCTATTTCAACCTAACTCAAACTAAAAACCGTATCTATATAAATTTTAGTTAATTTATTTCAAGAATGTTGAAATCTTTCAACCTTCTCAATGAAGGTCAATTTAAAACAAATGCATTGCACTAAATCAAAATTAAAAGAAATTGGCTGCTTGGGTAAAAGATAAAAGTTAATCCGTCTTATATAATAAAACAAAAACCAAGATACTAGAGCGATTTGAAAACTTCGTAGCGTACCATGTAGATGGCGCTGCCTGGTAATGATCTATCTATTTTACGAATAACAAATCAAATATAAAGCCGATCTTACGAGTAAGTTTAAAGCGAATAAAAATCTTTAATAACATGTAAAAGTGCAACTCCGTTGAAGTTGTATAAAGCTACGCTAGACGTACAAGCCTGCCCAAAAGTGCATGTCATCGCCAAAATTTCTAAAGTTGTGAGCATTATCTATTGAATGGATGCTACGTATCCTAACACAAAAGCTCAAGAACGCATTCGAGTGAAATTTTCTCAAAACCGTTTAGACTAATTTGAAAAGGACAAGGCCTATTTTCTCCGTCAATTTGTGCGCGCAAATGAACACTAGCGAGAGAACAATGTAAGCAGCCATCAAAGAAAGCTGTCACTTTTATCTGTACAAAAAGCTACGGTTTTTATTTTCTGGGATGCTAGATAGATATTTACCGATTGATAACGGACAGTGTTAACACGTGAGGCGAAAATTTCACAGTCAAAACGCGGTTTGTAAAAAGTTGATGCACGATCAGAAAAACCTTCATTGCTTAAAAAGTCGAGACATGAGTCAAGTGAATGACTAATTCAAAGAATTTCCCCGAATCGTCCATAATGCACCAAATTTTTGTTTGCTTTATGCCTACTAAGTTTGAAAACTGTCACCAAATAGATTTTGAATTTAATGGTGATGAAAGAACAAAAAACATGCACTTTTCTGAAAAATAGCATGTCTAAACAGCATATTAGATACGTTCCGCAAGATATGAAGTTAACACCAACAACATATACGGCTAATGCCGTCTGCCTGATGAGTCTCAACGAGACGAAACCGCTAGCAGGCTATCCTTCGATATACCAGGCTTAGCTTCGGCCATTTTGTATTTAAAAATTTATTTGGGATTCTAATCTATTTTCTCTACTATGAACCATAATAAATCTATTTTAAAGTACTGCTAAACATCCATTTTCACGGCTTCATACGTGATGTTGCTAAGAAATCAAGAAATGTTTTTTTGCACGTGCTCTCTATACGACTCTTTTAAATCCACCATATTAGATAATTACTTTAAATAAGCTTCATAAGTTCTTTCATACGGTCTAATAAAAATAGATGTTACATTGCTTTGTTCCAACCTTCACTTTCACCAACCTCTTTTGCCGATCACTACCAAACGCTTTCAACTTAAGAAAAGTTCTCTAATTTAGGGCCAGTTTTAGAATCTCCAGTTAAATTTACCTTGCAGATATTTTCCATGGAAATCCTTGTTAGCACAATGGTAATCTGGCAGATAAATTTAACCGGAGATTGTAAAACCAGACCGAATTTTAAACTAATCCCTAAGGGCCAATTATACCAACATATTTGACCGTAGATTTTTTAAATTAACGATAATTTTGTATAGAGATAATTGTTAACTATAATCGTTGCTGTGGTAATAATTGGTCGAATAAGCTAATCGACGGTTAAATAGTTTGGTGAAATTGGGCCTTAATAATTTACAATCCCCAGTTAAATTTATCTTCTAGATAATTACTTTAGTTGTATTAACAATGGTTCCCATGGAAAATATCTGCAAAATAAATTTAACTGGAGATAGTAAAACCAGCTCAGTCGTTTTTAAGTTACAGTGGAAAAATTTTTTCAAAATTCGTTGCATTAGAAATTCACGCCATTAAAAATATATCATTGCACACCATCATTAAAATCTTTTCAATTTGAAAGGAGTTCGCTTAGTTTGTAACTTCCTAATTTAATAGCAACCGATTAAGCCAATTTCAAGTTATCGTGGACGAAACTATCGCGCCCAGCATTTTAAAAATTTGCCATATTGGAAACTATATTTATAAGAAGATTATATACGTTATTTTACGTATTCTAACCAAACATATCCTATTTTGAAATATTTTTGTTCCATCCCCTACTCTAATCAACTCCTTTTAACGACCATCATCAAAAGCTTTTCAATTCGTGAGAACATATCCTAGTTTGCACCTTCCAAACGTATCGTGGACGAAAGACAGAGAGTACGTTTAAACTATCATAAACGTGTTCAGAGGTCCTCAAAACGTAAAGATTTGCTGAAATTGTCATTTGTAAAATTTTGACAAATTGTATATCTGGGAATTTAAAAATAATGAAGAGACAATGAACTTCTGCATACTTGTTATTTTGTATATTAAGCTTTGAATATTTTAGGTTTTTAATTACGAGGCGTGTTTTTTAAGTAAGTACCGTTTTGAAGTATAAAAAAAAGTTGTAAAGATATTGTAACAATTTTATTTTTACATAAAAGCCCACATTTTAATCTACTTTTCCACATAATTTCCTCCAATATTAAGGC
>JAHWXV010691023.1:0-13045 GCA_024586415.1 Phrixothrix hirtus | reverse complement strand
TTAAGTTAAATTACGTTACAAGAGAATTTATAGCATAATCTTGCATGTTTAGCAAACATTTCTTATCGTAATAATATAATGGTGTTAGGATACATAACTTCCGTAAGGTTTTTCTATCAAAGTCTATGACAGAATTTGTTAGCCTTTTACATAAAATAAAGAATAGTAATAGATTATATAAAAGATAATAATAGATAAGAATTGTCAAAAATCGATGTTGCTCAAATACACGAGCCATCGAATGTAACACTTGGACATTTTAGAGTCGCATATAAAATACCGATAAAAGATTAATCTTTTTAAAATTAATTTATTGCTTAATAATAATTAATTAAGCTAAAGATTTAGATTTGGTTGATAAATATTTTGTTTTATACCAATAACCATTAAAATTTTACCATTGCGTCATAATGTTTCTTTCATTTTAATTTCCACACTATTCGCGAAATAAATATTATGACAGGTTTTAATGAATATCTATCCTGTTACTGTAAATGGGATAAAATGATTGAAATTTAATTTAAATTTCGATACAAACAGCAGTCAAAAATAAATATTAGTTGCATTTCTGTTAAAATATAACTGACGCGTATAACGTTCATTTTAGGTTAATTAGATTTGGGTAACAAAATGGTCGTGTTGGTTTTAAACAGGTTCACTAAACTGTTGATGTTTGTTCAGTTTAAATCTTATTAAGTACACAGATATTGTTGATGATACTGAAAGGCTTAAAATACCTTCGTTTAATTGAGCTTCACAAAATTTACAAATTCTCTTAAATGCTTCACATAAAAGACTAGTGTCTCCTCATTTACGAAAAAATAATCTCCCTTACATTTTAGTTTCTCATTTTGATACTCATATAAGGGAATTTTTAATATTTTTTCAGTACTTTATTGCCTTTAACGAAAGTAATCTATATAATAGAAAATAAGGAAACTTCGACTTTGTATTTCTGAATTTTGAGATTTACTCGATGAAATGGAACTACTTTGCGCAGCCACCCTTATCGAATTCTATTAAGCCAGAGGACTGCCGATTTAAGTATCAATCCTGGATTTAAAACCCATGCAGTTATGGTAAATTTTGCAAGAGCGCGAGAACGTTTCAAGGACCTTTAGAATGTTATGCAAAATAAATAAAACTATCGAATTGATGTTTGTTTTAAAAAGAAGCGAGCTTTTCATTAAACCTACAAGAAGTAAGCTAAGGATTAGAATTGTTCAAAACGGAAATAAAAAGATAGCATCATTCATTTTCCGTAATACCTAAATGCTTCTTGTGTTTATTTAAGATGAATAAATAAGAAAGGTGGAAGAGTATTCTTCTCAATTTTGAATACATATATACATTTAAATTTATTTCAATACTCAACGAATCGTACTTTTATTTCCTAACTGATTTCTCAAATATTACACTATATTTGTTTAAAAATGTTGAACACATGAGAATATACGTGTATTTTATGAACCTTTTATTACCGGGCCATCTACGAAAGCTTTTAAAATATCTATTTGTATTTTGATGTACGAAAATCACACTTCAATATAAATCATATACAGTGTGTATCAAAAGTCAAGTATGTTGAGTATAAATCAAAATCGAATAAATTTGTGGAAAATGCGAAAAGAACCGGACCTTTTATAATATTTTGGTAAATTCCATCTTCAGTAGTTTTAAATAGCAACTACACTTTTTTCTTGCGGAGATCAATACAACATGTTTTGGGGATGATGACATTTTTAAAAAGCAGTTTAGGTGAAATTTACCAAAATATTATAAACATTCTGGTTTAAAAAATGAAAATCAACATGTTTTCACATTTTTCAGAAAATTTATTGGGTTTCAATTTGCACTGAATGTATTTGACTTCTGCTACAAGCTGTATAATATTTTTGAAGATGTTTCAAGTTATGATACTATAGCAAATTATTTAGTTACAATTTGATAATTTTACATTAAATTTAATTAGCTAATATTATAAAATATAAAGATTTATTAAGCATACAACAATTAAAATATTTTATTTATTCAAATAGAATATTTTACTTGCTTGACCAAGTGTTTTGGCTATTTATTAATTTTTTAACCATCTACTATTAAATAAATTTTAAAGGGTGATCCAAATTGAACTTCAGGATTTGAATTGCTGTCGTGTGGAAAAATTTCGTTTTTACAAGTATACCGTAACAGCAAATGTATCAGGCTAGCAAAGTGGTGTCGGACTGGGGCGACGAGAATATAGGATTCGAACACC
Organism: Phrixothrix hirtus; assembly: GCA_024586415.1. Lineage (NCBI taxonomy): Eukaryota > Metazoa > Arthropoda > Insecta > Coleoptera > Phengodidae > Phrixothrix > Phrixothrix hirtus. The sequence continues at coordinate 10,788 of JAHWXV010691023.1, read as the reverse complement.
GTACTAAATGAGATAAAATCAAAAATTTTGAGCGCCACCTGTTCCAGTCGCAGCTTACGAAGGGTGATGATTGTATACAAATTGGTAAATACTCTTACCTGAAGCGAAACGGACGCCTTCTAGGCAGAACATACAACTTGTGAGGCTACATAAGCTAATATCAAAAGTATCGATGTAATTGACACAGTTCAGTAAACTAGTGGACAAGAGGTAGCCCTTTTGACTTCCTTCATCTATAAGTCGGTCGCTATATTTAGCAAGAAGTGGATCTAAAGCAACATTCTGAAGTTTATTTCGCCCATTATACGACTGAATTCAAAGTAACTAAACTTTGAGATTGATTATAAAAGTGTTCTAGCAAATTGAATTCAATCTTAATAAATGGAACTTCCAGAATGAATTTAATTAACCAAAGGAGTTCTTAAGAATTGTTCTAAAATAAACAGAACTATGACGGAAATAGCGATATAGCAATTAAACGCATAACTACCATTCATATAGACTTAACAGGATTTCTTGTGAGAACGTTTTAATAAATTTTAACTACGTAATATTTCATTAAAATAAATAAGGATCCTTTACATTGTTCGAACGTTTAAAGCTTTTATTTTTAAGGTTTGTATCCAGACTCGTGTTAAATTCATCATGGTACCATATACTTTACAGTAATGCCTATAGAAACAGGCATCAACGCTGAAATTTCTGAGATAAAAATATTACTCGCGTAAGTGATACGATACATTATTATTCATACACCTTGCACACTTAAAGAAATGGATCACCAGAAACAGTGTAGAATTGTGAATTGGGTTTTAGAGAAAACAGAAGTTGATGCAGATATTTCCAAAAAACTCATATTTCGTGTTGAAGCTCATTTCTATTTAAATGGCTTTGTGAATCGCTAAAATTGTCGAATCTGTGGTAACGAAAATCCACATCTTATTCAACAAAAACTATTAAACTCTACAAAATTCTCTATCTCGTGTGCATTGTTGACTGGAGGAATCATTAGCGCTTGCTATTTTGACGGCGAAGATGCCAACATTGTTACTGTTAATGGTTTATGCTATCGCAAGATGCTCAGCGACTTCTTTTTCAACGAAATTAACTATTTGAATCTAAAGGACATGTGGTTTTAACAAAATGGAGTCGGAATAACACACTAGGTGAAACAATCACTGCATACCAAATTTATTGATAGTGTTATCTCTTAGTGAGATCTAATCGAATGACCACCGAAGTTTTACGATATAATCTAATTAAACGTTTGTCACTAGGGTTATTTGAAGAAAATGTTTATGTCAAGAAATGGGCTACGATTCCAGAATTGAAATAGAACATCAGACGTGCAATTACTGAAATAGAACCGTATTTATGCGAAAATGTTATGAACAACTTTACTAAACGAACGGCATCAAGCCGGCGAAGTCATTGAGGGCATTTGGTTAATATCATTTTTCATACATAACTGCTAAGTTTGTACTTTATACAGATAGCAATACAATTCGGATTGTTTGGATATTTTGGTTTTTGTTTAAAAAAACAAATCTTATAAAAAGAACAACTTTTTTCACCAGTATTTACTTGTACATGGAATGTGTTAATTCTCTTCTAAATCTTAAATACCCTTCCATCTCTCCAAACAATTAGATAGGTAGCATCTTTGGTATATTAAGGTCATTGCACTATTACACAAACAAAATCGCAATTAATAACAATTTCAAAGATCAAGGCTTCAACAGTTGTGTAATTTCTTTTTGAACAGACTTTATTGAAATTTGCCGAAGTTATAAACATTAGCGAACTTTGAACAATATTCCTCAAGTTACAGAAAGGTATTTGTAGTGGTTCTAAAACTAAAAATTGTAAATCTATAAAGACAATTAATCAGCAATTTGACATCACTAATACCAGAACTAATATTATAAGATGCTGATCTTTAAATTTACTCGGATTTCTAAGCCGATAGCACTGTTGGAGATAATTATGTTATAGTAGAAATTAAAAACTAAAATCAAGAAAGTAGATTTTTCCAAGGGAGAACCGAGAACAAAAAGGATTATAGCTACAATTAACCCTAAGAACTACTGGCCATGTTGTAAATTATAAGACACCAAAAAAAATGTACGTCGAATAACAATAATCCATATTTCACTTGCAGAATATTTTAGTTTTAGTTAATAAAGGAATGACGTGGTAATCCGAAAAATATTCCCACATTACTCACAGAACACAAACCCATTCATCGCATTGAGGAATTGGCCGAAAATAATCATCGGACATTAAAAGTACTTACCATTACGACTAACTGCAGAAGAATTAAGACGCACCTGAAAGAAGAGAAATGGTATTGAAAGTAATAGTTGATAAAACTAAATATTAAAGGTTTACACGGTAAGTCATATTGCACAGATTAAGTGGATTAAATGCACTGATGTAGTATAGTAAAATACTGCACTAAAAGCGCAAGTTCTAGTTTTAAAATCTGTAGTTCGTTTGTTTGTTTGTGTGGCTGAGGATTCAGGATGCGGAATTTCCCTTGGGCTTCTTGGACTAGAACTGCTGTATAGTCAATTTCCCATACTTACTACATTTTGCCAAATCTCGACGAGTTCCACTGCCAGTAAGGATTTTTAACGTGCCAAACATCCCATTGACATCGGCCCTACGATTTTACTTCCTTATCAGATAAATTCAAGTCAATCATAAAATGGCAAAAGAAATTGGATTATTCGAGTTTGAAAGTAGGGAATTAAATGGTCCTAAAAGCGATGGTGAAGATCTCCCTAATGTGAAGTATACAGGGTGTTTCAAATAATATGACATTCCTTTTATGGGCTCTAAATAGACCCTACAGACATAAAATAAACGTAAAATTAAAAGCAATACGAATACAAAAAAGTCCTTTTTTTTAATTATGTACAATGAGCCGCCTATGGTTGCATTAAGACTAACACTGTCAAATCATTCATAAAACTATAACTGACCTACCTAACAGTAATATACGCTTTTACAGATGTAGCAGGCACATTTAGATTTATTTATGATACTATGATAAATAATAGGATAAGGAGATGGCTATTTCACATAATTGAAAGAATTTAGAAATAATCTATACAATTTTTTTTACAATTGTGAAGAAGTTATTTATAAATAACTTATAATAATAAAAATAGAGTTTAGTCATGTATCGTTCGAAGAAATTGTGTTTGAATGTAAAGACAGCTGAAGCAATTATTTATTGACATTTTTCAATTGTACACCTAAATATAAATTTTCATTTCTGAAATTGCGTGACGTCATCCCACACTTAAAATGAAAATACTTTAAACACCTTGCCACGTTTTAAATTTTTCAAATTGGTTTTGTAGTAGTATTCAGAGGAATTGCACAATAATCAAACATTGTTTTATAAACTGTTTCAAAAGCAATTTTAAAAAAGTGATATTAAAGGAATATTGTAATAGTTGATATCTTTAAAACAATATTATTGATCAGACTTAATGTAATTAATTACCTTATCTTTTAAAACTTTCAAAACAGTTTTCACTAACATTTTCTTCGGATACATAATTAATTACCTATATAGCCAATTAGATTGTCTTAAAAATTTCAGCTACATTATTCCAAATACCTTTAGTATTATATTTGTAAAATTGTCTTCAAAACTACAAATAATCAATTCATTTACAGATTTATTTCTCTTAATGTAATTTTTCATTTTACAGTTATTAAATTCATATTAATTGAATCATGCCTCTGTAAGTACTTTATTATTACAGACCTGTGCACAATTTTACTAACATAAAAGCACCAATCAGTTGAACACGGTGTAGATGAGCACAACTTGCGATTTAGTTTTTATTATTAAAACACTGGTTAGACAACGAAACAGATCTAGTAACTGATGTCAGTTGGAATAATTTCGTTTATGGGTCACTGACTTTTACAAGGTTGTATAATGATGCGCCCTTGTAAAATGTTACAGTCTTGTTTTTATGCGTCTGCTTCGAAAGTTAAATTAAACACGTACAATTTTGCTCTACTACGGAAATGTTTATTTAGTAAGAAACACTTATTCGATGATATTTGTCATACTTAAAAGCATGTGCACAATCGACCCGTAATTATTAAAAAAGGAATTTTTAGTATTCGTATTTCTTTTAATTTTATGCTTATTGGAGTGTCTATGGGGCCTGATTTCATTCCTTAAAAGGAATGGCATATTATCTGAAACATCCTGTATAAGCGCTTGTTTTATAATTGAGAGAATGGGACAATAGTGCTATTTGGGATGACCTATGCAGAACTTTGTGGTTGAATTGAATCCACAACACGGGATGATGATAAATTATCTAACATGATTTGAAAACTTTCATATATTAACCGTTTTAGATGTTTAAAATTAGTCTGTTTAATTGAAAAGACCTTGAATTAGTCAATTTCAGAGTTGTTTTGTAACACGTACTGGCCTACTGAGATTTTTTTCTTCGTTAGATGATTGAAAGGAATGTTAGGGAATGTTGGTTTGAGACATTCTAAAGCGATTGTCAAATAATGGTTTTTACGCGTCTTTCAGGAGTGACAGCGGAAATGGAAGGTGTACACAGCATTGTGGGAGTCTATTTAGTATTATGTGCCAAAATGTATTTACCGTACGTATAATATGGTAGCGAGTAAACGAAGGTAAGTTTGATTCGACAATGAAGTCGGGCATAGATAAGAACGACAACGGCATTCTAACAATCTGTATATAGGATAGCGAAAATAGTGCGGATGCAGATCAGTTCCTTAGGCTTAGGTGCTAGACATATTGACGCGCTCTGTACATAAAAAGTGTTATTACCTGAAGCGAAACGGGAACTTTCCTGATATAGTAACGACTTAAGTGATATATAAGGTAATACCAAAAGATAATTGATGCAGCCCACTAAATCAACTGACTTCTGTATATGAATTGAAATGACTGATCGCTAGCTCAAGAAGTGGACATAAATTAATATTTTAGGTTGATAACGGCAATTCTTTTAAGTTCTCTCATATACTTGATTTAAAAATAAATCTTAGTAAGTTACTTATAAAATTTAGATAGGCAAATTCAACGAAAATATATTTGAAATTCAGTTCGTTTCCTGTAACTATCAATGAGGAAGGGTTTTTGAATTAGATTTCCACTTAACTTTAATCCGCTAAGGTTAAGTTGCATAAAGTATAGTTCATTATAACAACGTCCTCAAATAATCGAATTCGTTGTTAACCTCTGTGATTGGATAGTTCTCTTAATCTGAACCGATCACGAACCTTAACAACAAATTCAACTGTTTAACGGTGTTGCTATGGTTAATAATGTCTTATACAGCTGGGCCTAAGTAAGAAGAAACTCACAATAACGTCAATACAGGTACACTGATCAATAACTTTTAAATACAACAAGATCATAAGATTTATGTGAAACAATGATTAAAATCTACAAGTGCGGTGCAAAAAGATGTGATGAACAGATCGGGAGATGATATTTTCCAATCGATTATTTACCTATTTACCTATTTTTTGGTACATTGTCTTATATAAAGTAGGTACATGTCAGATGGATCAAATTGTAAGCAGCTCCTTTAATATAATTAATTAGGTGAAATTAAAAAGGTTCAAAATTGAAAACAGTGATGTTTTAATAGCGTTCTTAAGTAGATACTACTAGCACTTAATGAAATAATTGTAAAAGATAACCAAAATAGATCAGATTTAAACCAAGCATCGTATAATATATTAAAGCAACAACCTTTCAGAAATTGAAAGTAAAGCTAAAAACTGAGGCAGGATCTATTTTTGTACAACGACAGGAAGTTCTGGATATGTTTCGGCTAAGTCGAAGAACATCAGAACAGCGTACCCCTTTTATAATTTATTCATGGACAGCTCAGCATACAATCAGTAATCATGCTTATTTGTAATGCCATCTATATGTGTAAAGTTGGAGTTAAAATCTATTACTACATATATTTCCTAACTATAAATGTAAAGAAGAAATATGTTTGATGTTTGCAATGTACTAATATTTGACTGTAGTTAATAAAAAAATTAATCTAATACGTCAACACTTCGCATTAAATTCGATTGCAGATATTACACAAAATTAAGTACAACAAATATTTTATTGCGTGTTTCGTCAGGTACTTAAATTAAATTGATAAATATATAGCTTTAAAGATCTAATAATTATGCAACCCGCATTGGAACCTTAATTATAGAAACTAAATGAGTGATAGGTATTATTTAGCATTAACAATTCCGAGTATAAGAATTTTTATAACAACACAAAGCGAACAAAAGTTTAAATGTAAATACTTAAAATTAAGATTGAGCTATTAATTTGAAGTACTTAGGTTGGAAAACCAAAAGATGGTATACAGGTTATTAGTCACTTACGCACTTCTTCCGGTAATTTGACTTAAATAGTAAGCAAATAAATACAGGCTCCACAAATAGTAAGTTGATTCACGAACGAGATAGAATTATTACGTTACAGCTAACATCACCAGTCTTAAACCACAGATCATTGGAGTTAAGTAATAGTTATTCGCAGGATAATGAATTTTACGAAACGAGCTCAAAATTAACCTACCACTACGAATGTAGTGTGAGAACCTACCGATTTCCCTTGCACAAACGAATTGAGGCTTCTTTTCCCTAGACTATCTTTCTTTTACACATATGCCTTATAATTTTTGCTTTTTTTCAAATGTTACATGGAACTATGTGGCTCACCTCACGCCTGCAATATTCACATATGCAGAATCCAAGGTTATTCTAGGATATATCAAGCAACGACGCACAGTTTAACTTTAAACCATCATACGTTGGTTTCTAAAAATGAAAAAGGGCAAATAAAGGCGTGATCTTAATTTATACTGTAATTTTATGATCTAAAATATTATAGGACATAATTTATATAAGAATTTGACAAGTAAAAATATAAAATGAAACCTTACCACGTTTTTCTGAAGGAACATGGATTGATACCGGAATAGCTTTACAATGAATGCACAAATAAGATCTTCAAATAAATTAATAAAAGCAACATCCTTTTCAAATTCAAAAGAAGACAAAAGTTTGAATATATAATTTTTAATAATAAATTGTTCTCACAGTGTCGGTCTTTATTGAACACTCCTTGTATCAAGTATTTATAAGTAAATAATTTAATTAAACTTCCTCTTAGATTTAATTTTAAATTTATCATACAATAAATAGTTTGTTACATGCCTTTTGATCAGATTGCAAAGATGGTAAAATAATGGCCCGCCGGCTTAATGTCTGTCGAGGGCTGCGAGTCAGACGTAGCAGCTGACGTCATTACAAACAGAGATGGCTCTACTGAGAGGAAAGAAAAATATCTTCTGGGCGCCACGACGTCTCCGCTATCTACGACGAGATACGATGTTTTGTTTATTTTATCGTCGATGCTGAACTTGTAGAACACCCAAGATGTCGGGAAGGGTACAAAACTAAAGATAAGCGTGCTTAAAAATGTCAAAGAAATACAAACACCTTATGATTAAGATTGTCAGTGATCGAACACTCAGTATGTATCGAGCGCCCAGTAAACAAGAATGGCTCGAAGGTTGCTTGGCCGTCTAAATCAATTAAAATATAAACTATACACTCGAAATAATGTTCAGAAGAGCGATCATGAACTAAACGTTTTCAAAAATCACTCGTCGATTTCTGTAAAAATAGTATTAATGCCAAGTAAATAAAATTCTGAGATAACAGAAAGCAATCGGTTTATGCAGGTAACCGAATACCAAACATGTGTACAAAATAAAAGATATATAATAATTATCACAGTTGTTTAATTTCTAAGAGCCACTTTTGGTATAGTTTGACATACAAATATTAATTACATAATAATATTAATACTAATTACATAAAGCCACTACTGAATTATAAGTTATAATACAAGACGATAAATTATGATTCTTCTCCCTCATATAGTTCGTGTAAGCAAATAAAAATGATAAAATTTGATTAACCAAATGCGTACTGATAATTGCTAAAATGTATTGATTGTCCGAAACGAACTCGTCTAAGATAACTGTGATCTAGGCAAAACAACTTCTAAATATATCGTACTACAAAAAATTGCCTGTACACTCACTATATGGTTTACGATAATTAAAATTGATATGTAGTTCTTTCATAGGACTTCTGTTGGTGAATGTAGAATTGAATTCCATTATTATAAACCTAAATCTTTCTTGAGAAAGACAAGATTAAGTTTTCGATGGAAAGTACTGTAGATATGCATATAAACAATGATTACAACTTGCTCATGTTATTATCGTACTAGGCGATTTTGTCTGTGTGTAACAAAAATGCATTTGAATCTTAAGCATGAATTTTAGAAACGTTGATTGTATATAAGGAAGTCTCTGGTAAATAGTTAGGCTACCTTTTTACAATTATAAGTAAGTTAAATGAGCTGAAATCAATGATGATTTCATTTCCTGATGGTTCAGAATAATTCGATTCATTCCATTGCATAAAAAACGTAAATACGTTATAAATTAACCAAAAAAAATATTAATAGCAATAATATTTCAGATAGCACCTGGATCAGCAGAATTGAAGAAAAGAGCATACATAGCTCGAGATTAAGTGAACGGGGCTTTCAAGCAGACGAAGCTTGATACAAGAAGCATGGTTGCGGGTATAGCCTTGACAAGGATGGATAAAATTCCCACGATAAGACCAACGGCTAAGGCCTTGTATTCAGCGTCACTGACAATTTGCAGGGCGCCCGGATAGAAACAACGAAGTAAAAAATAGAGAACTGCTTGACTGGCTCACGTTATACGCCTATTTATTGATGCTAGATAAAGAAATTCAAATTGTTATTAAAATATTGTCAAGAAGAGATTAACAATCTTTACCCTGTAAAAAGCAGGAGAATAGATAAAGGACGAGGCACTCAGTTTTGCACTTTAGCAAGGTACAAGGACAATTTTGAATACTAATAGAAATCGTGGTTCGTCTAAAACATTAAATTATTTCTAAAACATTAGCCTCCCAGCGGCGTAACAAGGATTTTGTAAATTAAAAATAGTAAAAGGTGAAACCTAAACTACTTAATACCCAAATTTTTAATATTCAATTAGAAGGTAGATTAGAATAAAACAAACAACAGAACTTTCGATAAAAATGTAATAAGCATAAATTATTATGTGTATTAAAACGAAAACAATGATAGTTCAACTTTGGACAAAATCCCTGCAGAGAAGCTCCCGCCTTCGTTTCGGTTTACATATGGATTTCATTAGCGGAAAACGTAGTTTTGACGTTATATGAAAGCACAAGGTTTGTATTCATATTTAATATGGTTATTTTTTAAAGTAGCAGCGCAGAAGACTTAGGGATTAAAATTAAATCTTTTATGGTTCTGTACGAAAACAATAATTTGACGATTACTGCATGACGAAAAGCTTATGATTGCATAGCTTCGAGTACTTATATTAAGAACTGAGTGTCTACGTTTGAGGTAAATCAAACTCGAAAGGGATTGAAGAAGTGAAGGAAATGTGAGCGCGTTTGAAAATCTGCACACAAGCATTTTCAATTGTCAACACAAGTGGTCTAGAATTCATAAATGTTTGCATTTGCAGATCTATAAGAAAAGTTGGCGTAAGAATTAAAATATACTGATAGTGCTCAAAGTACTAAACCTCCAATGAAATGTTTGACAACTATCCAATATTTTATTCTAGGTTGAGGTACGAGGGGTACGATAACAAATAAAGTTCGCTATTGAAATGAGGCAAATAAAAATCACAAATGTCAAAAGCGACTACTAGTCGCAGGGTGATAGTTTGAACCCCTATATCGTCTAGTGAAATAGCCCCTCCGTAGCCTTTTAAAGGCGCCAAGAGCCGCATCGTAACTGTTAATTCAGATGGACCTATTCAAAAGTTTGCAAGACCTTTGTGAGCGAAATTAGTAAACGCAGTATCAGCAAGACAGTGTGACATGTCACACATCAAACACATCTTTAGTAGCCCTTCAAATGAATAAATTGATATGAAGAGATAATGTAATATGGCCTCCTCATAATCTGGGCTTAACTGTGATCGATATATGATATGGATATCTCAAAAGCAAAGTTTATGTTAATAATCCCCAATCTATAATGGAGAGCAAATATCTTGTATAACAAATTAGGTATAAGAAAATAAACCAAAACTAGCTATGTAAATAAAATAAAGACCACAATATATAATAAATACTCCATTAGAAAATTAAGATTTAAGCAAAAATTTCAAATTTGTTAACAGTATGTTCTTATCACCATAACGGGCCTAAGGAACTATACTTACAAAATACTTATTATCTATTTCTGCTTGACTGTAATTTAGCAATCTTATATCTTTGTGAATACGTAATAGTGACAGTCGCTAATGAGATCCGTAAATGGTGAAACTGACCCACTATTTCCTTGAAAGTTTTATCGTGAAGAAAGACGGGCAAAGTCCCCTATTTTATTCTAGAGTATTCTTTACTGTCCGGCTAGGTACTATGTAACGTGTACCTGAAATTAAGGCCAAAATCTCTTTTCTGTTTTCCTTAATTAATTCTTTTTTATATAAAAGGTGATCTTGTACAGTGTAATTTGAGCTGCACGTTAAAACAATTTCATTTTTCTGAACATTTTATTTAATATTTTATGTCAGCACCCGGTATACTTGTATATTTATATTATTATTTTTCTAATTAGGTTTGTGAACGACGTAAAAC